>MU122424.1:0-13903 GCA_014904905.1 Wilcoxina mikolae CBS 423.85 | reverse complement strand
GTCTGTGGTATCGCCGTTTCGTTTATTGTGGAAGTGCATCATCTCTGACTTTGAGTCATCAAATCGTACAGCATTGTTCGCGGCCCATTTGAAAGCTGTTCGTGCAGCTACTTCGAGGCAAGCTGCGGAGCGGTGCTACCTAGCCAGGGGTTTATCGTTTTTCCTTTATTCGGTTTCATTTGTTATGCTTGTTCTTGGTTATTTGTTTGTACCTTACCAGCCATAGCCTGCGGGCTGCATGCTGTATGATGAATAAATAAATAAATAAATAAATAAGGGATTATCATAAGCAGAATCCCCAGGCAGCTAAGGACAAAAGGTTGCACCAGTACCTTTTCCCCATGAAGGATTTTTAATGGCTAGCAAGATACCTAGGAAAAGGGATTGGTTTTTGGGGCACAAGGGGTTGCATTTTTTACCAAGGAGGAAAGGAGGGACTTTGGATTTTGGGCACAAGAGGTCATTTTTACCAAAAGCAACGAAGAGCAGATTAGTATGATAGTTCAGTGATGAACTCTATAGGGAGGGAGATAGTATTACACCTCACAAGCTGTACATCACCAAAGGCCATCGGAGCGGGGTAACCTACGATCACTCGATGATAGCTATATCGGGATAGTATAAGCGCCATCCCTGAACGTCATCGAAACTATACAGAATATGACTCGCACTCAACGAAATCAGATGAGCTGTCATGTAGTCAACTACACCACTGATAAGGAGTTTGAGGTGGTCATTGAGACGATGTCCTGCCAGCTCATGCCATCGATAATGCGAAGACAGTTAAAAGGTTGTAGATACGAAAGCATCAACATTTGCAGCATAGCTGACAAAGCCTCCTATATCCCTCACGATCGAAAAAATACCATTCATCAGAAAGCAAAGAGATCAAAAGGATATGATAGGTCCGGACCACAGAAGTCCCAAGGACGGATATCAGTAGGGGTTCTATTCGTCTGAGTAAGAGATCTGAGCGGAAAGATGCGGAAGGTCTGAAAGAATGCTGAAGGATAGGAAGGGTATTGGTGCCAAGGGCAGGTTAGGTAGAGGAGCTAATGAGAAAAGCGTAGATAGAAGTAATTGTTAGAGCGAGAGGATAGAGGTATAAAGACCTCTAGAATCTTTGAGGGTAGAAGGGTAAGCTTCTTGACAAGGAGAATAAGCCTTAACAATATATACATTGAAAGCCAAATCTCTTTGTCTTGAATCTTCATCTTTTAGTGACTTTCACATCCTGAGCGAATCTTAATAACTTCCATTGCAAGCAAGTCCTGAAAGCAGTAGAGATACTACTTGTACTGGTAAACCTGGAGTGACGCTCTCGGTGTTATAATTGCAACTATGTTCATGATATGGATTTTCCCTTAGCAAGTACACGAGGTGTGGAGGATGTCCATGGAAATCCGCATTCAGCCAAACTATTACTATGGTTGGTCAATGCTATACCTGTGGTCTATCCCATCCTCTGAGCGACAAAGTCTTGCATGACATATATGACTATCCAATACCGAGCCCTGACAAAGTGAAATGATTAACTCGTATGGAGACAGTGCACCTTGTCAATCAAATAGTGATAGTCACAACACTTAGCTGGTAGATGCATCAGTTCCGAACACTTATGGTGGTATACTACTATAGACCTAGGTCTCTAATAGCTAGGAACATTATAAGTTGCTGAAACAAGATCACATCATTGCGGGGACTCTCGGGTCAGCTGTCCATGATAGTTTTGATCAGAACTGCTTTACCATATCAGCAATATGAGACAGCCAGCTTGAGGGGGATTTGCCTCTACACTCTCTGGCAGGTACACGTCAGAGCTCGAGAAGAGGAACTTTACTATGTAGATCACTATACAGTCTAGGGACTCCATATATTAACTGAATCTCAGTAGTTAAATCTACCTGTTGAGAGCTTGTGTGTGGGTTGACTTTCTGAGTAATAGCAGATCGCAGGTAGTCTGGTCCGACATGAGACACAGTTCTGCAATGGGAGTAAAAGCCATCGAGATAGAAGGTGCGATACATGGTATAGCAGCAGCAGGTCTCTGATACAAGTCTATGAGAGTAAACATTGCCATACAATCCACTATCTGATTTAGCATTGAGTCGAGAGATCCAAGAGGAAGTGATGGTTCGATGAATACATCAGCGGTCATTGCTGAAATCCTGTTTTCTGCATAAGCATACAGATCAGAAGAAAAGCAAACGTACTTAGTTGTTACGTGGCAAAACCTGCTAGCATGAGGATAACCAACAGAGATGTCTCATACTTTAGTAAGTGCCGAATGTCAAACGGAAAAGTAGCGCAACCTACCGAAATTGACTAATCCGCCTAAAGATCGGGGGCCATAGCTATCTTAGTACAAATGCCGAGTCATAGAGAATATACGAGTAACTCACTCTATAAAAGAACTGCCTTTACACCTGCAAAGTAAAACAGCAAGTTCTAGCACCAATCCACAGTCAGAACACACCAGCAGACAAGAATCTAAAATATTATTGTTGTTTTCTACTTCAAGAATATTTACTCTATTATAATACTATTACTTTATGATTTATTTTCGAGACCTTGATTCTATTGATCTTTACACGCTCGCTCCTTACGAACATGTGATCACTCCATACGATTATCGTATTGCGAGTATCTTGATGCACACATATGACATCAAGTAAGAATATTTTCACTGGTTTTACACCTGTAAACTTCACTCCGAATAACATAACTGACCAGTGAATAAATATGAGGACTCGTCTGATTCTGACGACTCTGAAGATTACCTTCAAGACACATACGATTTTTGAAGAGTAGGCGGCCATACTTTATTGCTAATTTATTTATTTATTTATTTATTCATCATACAGCATGCAGCCCGCAGGCTATGGCCGGTGAGGTACAAACAAATAACCAAGAACAAGCATACTTTATTGCTAAGTATCTCCATAACAGTATAACATTTTGGACACGTCCAAATATGTTTATGACTACAAATTGTTTGGTGTGTAATAACAGAGACTGCTACACCGTATGGTATACGAATCACCCAGAGGTACCAACTGTACATTATTGTTACACCTCACAAGTTGTACATGACCAAAGGTCATCGGAGCGGGGTCACCTATAATCACTTAATGATAGCCATATGTGGATAGTATAAGCGCCATCCCTGAACATCTTCGAACCTACACAGAATATCATTCGTACCCGATGAAATCAGATGAGTTGTCGTGCAGTCAACCACACCAGTGATAAGGAGTTTATGATGGCTATTGAGACGATGTCCTGCCAGCTCATGCCATCGATAATGAAAGAACAGCTGAGAGCCTGTAGATACGAAAGCACCTGTGTTTGTAGTATAGCTGACGAACCCTCCTATGTCCCTCACGATCGAAAGTATACCATTCGTCTGGAAGTAAAGAGATCGAAAGGATACGATATGTCCAGACTACAGAAGTCCGAAGGACTGATGTCAGTAGGGGTTCTATTTGTCTGAGTTAGAAATCTGAGTGGAAAGATGCGGAAGGTCCGAAAGAGTACTGAAGGGCAGGAAGGGAATTGGAGCGAAGGGAAGGTTAAGTCGAGGAGCTCATGAGAAGAGTGTAGATAGAAGTAATTGTTAGAGCGAAGAGGATAGAGGTATAAGACCTCTAGAATCTTCGAGGGTAGAAGGGCAAGCTTCTTGACAAGGAGAACAACCCTTAACAATATACGCATTGGAAAGCCAAACATCTTTGTCTTGAATCTTTATCTTTAGTGACTTTTACATCCTGAACGAATCTTCATAATTTCCATTGCAAGCAAGTCCTGAAAGAAGTAAGGATACTACTTGTACTGGTAAACCTGGAGTGATGCTCCCGGTGTTACATTATATTGTTAAATAAGAAACACTTCTGTTGAAGCTATCTTTCTACCCTCCAAGCGGTCAAAGGTTCTTGATACTTATGCGTTTTTATATTCCAGATATTGGCTGCCACATCTCACAGGGAGAGTGCTGGTATCACGAACCAGATTTCGATCTTATTACCAGCTGGGAAAAGACCTCTCTCCCTAAAGGAAGCTATCACTGTGAGCTATTACGTGAGGAAGACTACATCTAGTTGGCATTGGCAGTCACCATTCATTGATCAAAAACCGAAGCATTATATCGCGCACACCTCCGAAAGCAGCAATCCCTTGCATACCTTATGATAGTCATCTTGCTAGCTCTGATCAGAACCATTGACCTCCCAGATCTGTGAATGTCCCATTCACCAGACCACGAACCTTCGTTACAATTACAACAGGAAGCTGGTGCTAGGTTCCTTATTGATTGGGATCTCGAATTAGCTCCCTTCTTCGGAATTTGGAACTTCTACAGCATGATCTTTCGAGGACAAGTCTGGGGCAAACTCTGAGCAATGACAGATGCTGAATCTGATACGATGATGGGGGAGGCAGTAACATTGATATGAAGGGAAAGTGCGTTGGTAGTGGCAAGCGATAAGGGAAAAGAAGTAGTTCGTTATGAACCCATTGTACGGAACGATATTCCTGATTGGATAGTTTCTTTGATAAACAGCATCGAAGCACAGCTAAACCGAATCTATGCATTGATTATCCAGATTCAAGGAAGCCTCATCAAGATCAGAAAAGTATTGCCTGAGTAGGTCAGAGCATATGAAGCCCTAGTATTTAGGCAAAACGAGATCTATGATGCTGTGGTCTCAGAAGCTGATAACCTGCAAAGGGCACAGCTGGAACATTACTCAGACATCATTGTCCAGTCCCAAGTATTTGCGGCCAATGTCAGCGCTGCAATTGCCATTGCGAAGGCACGGTCTTTCAAAGGTTATGAGGAACTACGCCTGGCTCTTGGAAAGCAGATACTTGCCTCATCGGTAGCGTGGACCTCTATCTATGACATACTGGAAAAGAGGGAAAGAGCCCAAGAGAGACTCACTCTTCAAGTACATACACAGTCAGAAGAACTTATCAGTGTCAAGCGGAAGGCCAATGAAGAAGCCAAGAGGGTCACAGAACTCAAGAAGCAGGCTGATGCTTAGAAGAAGCAGAGAGAAAGCGATATGAGGAAGACTGGAAAAGATATAGAGAAACAATTCTGGGAATTCACAAGGACCCTTATGACCAGGCTATCGGACGAAATCACTGAGAAGTCCATCAAGTCCCTAGCATAGTCTGTCCTTGGACATCAAGAAGGAGATATCAAACCAAGTGATGAGGGATTCCACCTTCATTACTGTATAGGTACCAAAGGAGAAGGATATTGGATTAAAGAAGTCATTACTCCAGACCCTGAAGGAGTCTCACCACTACAAGGAGGTTCTGGTTCGGAATCTGGCCTCTCTGGCTCTGAAGGTGAAGAAGGAGGTGGTAATGGTGGTGATGGTGGTGGTGGTGGAAGCGGAGGAAGTGGTGAAGTTGGAGGTGGAGGTGGAGGTAGAGGTGGAGGTGGAGGAGGTGGAGGAGGAGGCGGAAGCGGAGGAAGCAATGCAGGAAGTTTACATCCAAGTCAATTACCCCTATCTCCTTCTGGCAGTACACATTATAGTATACCACCTTCTAATCCTCACCTACCAGCCAGATTCTCCAAGAAAGGTAAAATGAAAATGCCTCCAGTCTTCAAAGGGGATAAGAAGCATCCCAAGGAAATCTATCGAAGGTGGATCCGATCAGTGGAACGTTATCAACAGTACTTCCACGATGAATTCCACGATGATATTGACAAGATCATATGGATTGGAGGCCTATTGGAAGACAAGGCTCTAGCCTGGTATGATAACTGCGAAGAAGACATGAAGAAGTTCTTCCAGGTTGATAACTGGAAGTCTTTCCCCAGTACGATAGAAGAGAGATTCGTCGATAAGCAAGAGGAAGAGAAGTCCCTGCGAAAGATGAATGATATGAAGTATACTGGAGATATTGAAGACTACCTGACAAAGATGGAAACCCTCAACTTTCGAGTATATATCAGCGGGACCTCTTACATCCATTCCCTTAAACCAGGAATTAACGAGGAAATTCTAGATCGGATGTTAACTGCAGAAGTACCACCCAAGGATGACACAACGTTAATTGAGTTAATGAGACGAGTGGGTGTGTCATACTAAGATTGGGTGGCAGAGAAGAATATGTCCCATCAAAATTGTGACAACTCCCAAGGCAAGAAGGGAAATAAACGAAAGAGAGATGAGTACCAGAGGCAAGATAAGAACCAAGAAAAAAAGCCAGAAACGGACAAAGATTCTGACACAAAAAAACCTTGAATAGAGAAGAAAGGACCGAAGCCTATTCACTCTGATAAGGCCAAAGTCCTTAAGGATATTCCTGAAGGTTTGCTAGAAGCAAGAGCCAAATGCAACTATTGCAAGCATTGTGGATCCTCTGAACATGATCGATGGTTCTTCTGCAAGAATCCCATCAAAGCTTCATCTAGCAAAAAGAACAAGAAGTCTATGGATCAGGATGAAGCTCTGAAACAGGAGACTACAGCCTCCAGTTCACAGGTCAGACCAAGGAGCTTGGCTGAAAGGAGCACAGCATCTGCAACGCATGCACCCTCGAGGAGGTTGTATGAAGTAGAATCTGATGGTATGGAAATTGATAATTGACAAACGCTGGGTTTCTTATATCTTTTTTTAGGTTTAGGATTGCGATCATTCCTTTTGGGTAAAGGCACCCACAGACTGTCATATCTTGATTTAAGTTTTAATGAGAAACGATTTCTTTTTATATAAAAAGGGTATCTGAGGATGAGTTCAGTACTTGAAATATACTGGTCATATAGTACCCAAGTTCAAACATATGACTACCACAATATCGAAACAATCGTAAACAACTCTACGGATAAGATCACCACTAGAACCACAACACGTTGTGGCTGGAACTGTATTGAAAGGCAGTTCATCATAGTTTCAACACGAAAAGATAAAAAGCATAAGGCCTCGGCCGAAGTACCTCAAGCTCAACTCAAGAAAGCGAAGCAGTTACCTTCAGAACCAAAGACAGGTTCAAGACCCACAGTACACATGTTTGCATCATTAAAGGACAAGAAGAATGTCCTGGTTAGAGTCCTTTTGGATACAGGGTGTGATACACCTGTGATATCAAAACAGTGGGCCGAACCTAATGGTATTCCATTGGTTACTCGAACAGAACCAAAGTCAGTTGAGAACTTCAATGGTGAAATTGTAGAAGGAGATGGATGGCAGTATACCTTTCCAGTTACTCTTCGGTATGAAAGCCATTATACCAAAGAAATCTTCGAAATCGGATCTATGGAATCAGCAACTGATATCATGTTACCTTACTGGTAGATCGTCAAATATGGAGCACTCAGAGGAATCACTGAAGAAGGTGACATGCTCCAATTCACATCGAAGCATTGCCATCGGCACTGTACAAAGGTAGCAGTCAGCTCCTTCTCGATTGAATACGACAATAGTATCGTCAAGTTCGGTACTGATCTATGATGGATTGGAGTAATTGGGTCTATGCATATCAATGCAGCAGGTGAAATGGAGATCGATTGGATTGAGCGAATTCCATGGCAGTATCGAGACTTTCAGTTGGTTTATAATGGGGAAGCTGCCAATGCTCTACCTCCACACCGATCATTTGACCATGCAATAGACTCAAAGGATGGAGAGCAGCCTCCATGGGATCCCATCTATGCTCTTTCTGAAAAAGAACTTTCGGTCCTTAAGAAGTATCTAAAGGAAATACTCGATTCTGGCAATATTCGTCCAAGCATGTAGCCAGCTGAAGCACCAATACTCCTCGTCCCAAAGCCTCATAGAAGGGGTTTAAGGTTTTGTGTTAATTACAGAGGACTCAACCGCGTTGCGATTATGAATCGGTATCCTTTGCCACTTATGAACGAACTTAGCGACAGATTTATTGGCTCAAAGCTCTTCATGAAGATTTACCTAGAGGCTGATTACAATCTCATTCGAATAAAGCCTGGTGACGAATGGAAAACAGCATTTTGTACGAGATATAGACACTATGAATAATTGGTCATGCCTTTTGGATTGGCAAGTGCGTCAGCCTCATTCCAAGATATGATGAACGAGATCCTGAGAGACCTAATCGATCATGGAGTTGTGGTATATATAGATGATATCCTTATCTATACCAAAGACGAAGAAGAGCATATACGATTGACAAGAGAAGTCTTTCGTAGATTACAGGAAAACAACTTGGCAATAGCACCAGATAAGTGCAAATGGCATCAGAAACAAGATGAATTCCTTGGTTATATCATATCGGGAGAAGGTATCAGTATGGCAGAGGATAAGGTTGATACTATCCTGAAATGGGAAACGCCAGACTCAGTCAAGGATGTTCAGTTATTGTTAGGATTTGCCAATTTCTACTCACGCTTCATAAAGGACTTTTCGAGAATTTGCAGACCATTGAAAGACCTAACCAAACAAACTGGTGAATGGTTCGATTGGAAGGCAAATCCACACTGTCAACAGGCTTTCGATTTGTTAAAGAAGTATTTCACTGAGGCACCAATACTTCGTCATTTTGAATCTGAACATGCTGTGGTCATTGAGACTGACACTAGTGACTTCGCCATCGGTGCTGTCCTGTCTCAAGTGGTTGATAGTCGATTGCACCTTGTGGCCTACCACTTTCGAAAGATAGATAAGGCAGAGATCAACTATGAGATCTATGATAAGGAGATGCTAGCAATAGTATCTGCTTTTAAGGAATGGAGACGTTATCTTGAAGGTGCAGCCCACCAGATTAGTGTGTTTACTGATCACAATAATCTTGAGTACTTCATAACTACCAAGATATTGAATCGAAGACAAGCCCATTGGGTACAAGAACTAGCTGGATATGATTTCAAGATATTCTACTGATCAGGCAGTGCAAATAGGAATCCTGACGCATTATCTAGACGTTCGGAGTACCGCCGTACAAAGCGGTGAGGTAGTATCGAAGAAAATGAAAATCAACCAATATATTGCATCTGAAGACCTGATGAGTTGGTTACATCTGAATGGAAAACAGTGTAGGTAACAGCAGTGAAGTTACAAGGCGAACAGATAATGATTTCTTCTGCTAAGTTGAGGTCAATTCCAGTTGTCAAGTTCAATTCTTGGTTATTAGAAGCAGTGGTAGGCGCTGCAAATAACGATACTGTATGACAGGAAGAGTACGTTAGAGCAATAGAAGGAAGTCCAAGCCCTGATATCTCTTTCGAAAACGAAGCCCTTTATTATAAAGGCAGGCTTTGGATCCCAGCCGATCTACAGTTACGAAAACAAATACTCAAAGCAGAATACTATTCGAAGGTAGCAGGATATATGGGACAGGATAAGCCAATTGAGATGGTTCTAAGGAACCTTTTTTGGCCAGAGATGGAGAAGTTCATTGAAGACTATGTCCAATCAGGTCCTGAATGTCAAAAGAACAAAGCAGCTCGTCACGCTCGCTACGGTCTCCTATAACCTCTCGAATTAGTGTACTGTCCATTGGATTCAATCTCTATGGATTTTATCATCGATTTACCTGTATCTGATGGTTGTTTATCGGTCTGAGTTATCGTTGACAGGTTTACAAAGATGGCACACTTTATACCACTAAAGGATGGCGAGAAGAAAGCCACAAACCTGGTCAAGATCTTTCTGAAAGAAGTATTCAGATTCCATAGTCTGCCATTGAACATTGTATCAGACAGAGATTTCAGGTTTATATTCGCATTCTGATCTTCCTTGGTTAAAGCTCTCAATATTCAATTGAAGATGTCTTCGCCATTTCATCCACAAACTGACGGTCAAACGGAGAGGGTAAACGCGACGTTAGAATGTTACCTTAGGAATTGCTGCAACTATGTACAGGATAACTGGTCTGAGATGTTGCCAATGGCAGAGTATACCTACAACAACTTACTCACCACCGCGACTGACATATCACCTTTCCTTGCAAATTATTGGTTCGATCCTCGAATGAATTGGCCCGTTGAAGCAAAGGCAAAGAATACGGCATCAAGGAACTATGTTCATTGGATGTCAAGTATACATGATCTGTGTCCAAAAGGTTTAGAAAAGGCACAAGAGACAATGGGTAGGTACCATGATAAGCGTGCTAAAGAACCTCCGAAGCATTCGGTTGGTGATCTAGTAATACTAAATGGAAAGAACCTTAAGACCAGACACCTATCTAGCAAGCTAGATGCGAAGCTACATGGTCCCTTCAAGATGCTAAAAGTACTCTCACCCACCACATTAAAACTTGAATTGCCTAAGCACTGGCGAATCCATAACGCTTTCCATGTCTCCCTGATTGAACCCTATCGAACAGCCACCGTTCCAATCAGACCTGCACCATAACTCGCCACCAGCGAAAGAAACGAAATGGATAATAATGTTCAAGGCTACGAGTACAAAACAGGCTATGAAGTTGAAGACATCATGGGCAGCCAGTATAGCAAGGAACGAAAGAAGGTGCTATACCTGGTGAAATGGAAAGGGTATCCAGATGAAGCAGATTGGACTGAGGAACCTCATGAGAACTTCGATGACAAGGGGTTATTGAAGGACTATCATAAACAGAATCTCCAGGCAGCTAAGGACAAGAGGTTATGCTAGTACCTTTTCTCCATGAAGGGTTTTTAATGGCTAGCAAGACACCTAGGAAATGGAATTGGTTTTTGGGCACAAGGGGTCATATTTTTACCAAGGAGGAAAGGAGGAACAAGAGGTCATTTTTATCAAAGGCAATAAAGAGCAGATTAGTATGATCGTTCAGAGATAAACTCTATAAGGAGGGAGATAGTATTACACCTCACAATTTGAATCTCACCAAAGGTCATCGGAGCGGAGTCACCTATGATCACTCAACGATAGCGGGATCGGGATAGTACAAGCGCTATCCCTGGATATCATCCAAACTATACAGAATATCACTCGCATCCAACGAAATCAGATGAGTTGTTATGCAGTCAATCACACCACTGATAAGGAGTTTATGGTGGCTATTAGGATGATGTCCTACCAGCTCATGCCATCGATAATGAAAGGACAGCTGAGAGGCTGTACATACGAAAGTACCTGCGTTTGCAGCGTAGCTGATGTAGCCTCCTATATGCCTCACGATCGAAAGGATACCATCCGTCTGGAAGCAAAGAGATCGAAAGGATACGATAGGTCCGGACCACAGATGACCGAAGGATAGATATCAGTACGGGTTCTATTTGTCTGAGTTAGAGATCTGAGCGGAAAGATATGGAAGGTTCGAAATAGCACTGAAGGGCAGAAAGGACATTGGAGTGAAGGGAAGGTTAAGTTGAGGAGCTCATGAGAAGAGCGTAGATAGAAGTAATTGTTAGAACGAAGAGGATAGAGGTATAAAGACCTCTAGAATCTTTGAGGGTAGAAGGGCAAGCTTCTTAACAAGGAGAACAAGCCTTAACAATATACGTATTGGAAAGCCAAACATCTTTGTCTTGAATCGTTATCTTTAGTGACTTTCACATCCTGAGCGAATCTTCATAACTACCATTGCAAGCAAGTCCTGAAAGCAGTAAGGATACTACTTGTACTGGTAAACCTGGAGTGACGCTCCCGGTGTTACAATTATTCTTGCGCAGAGCACTGTTTGTAAGGCTGCAATGGGATTTGCTAGCGGTGCAACCACCTTAGTAGCTTGAGAAGACAAGCTTAAGAACAATCCTAACTTTCAGGAACCTTCACATTTCCTGCTTGACAGCTTCACAATGGCCAGTCACAGGTGCCAATTGACATTCGGAGGGGCCAGTTGGTACCAATATCGTTGGGTATCACCAAATTCAAAAAGCACTTGAAATCCTTATCAGAATGGATGATGACACTATAAGAGTAGTATGAGCAATTGAGAAGGCAGTACTTGGAGTCCAAAGGAACAGACGAGGACATGGAAATGGCCAACTCAGTACAGGCTCATGTCAGTCGTCTGGATCAGGAAATGCAATGCGTAGTCAAAGCATGCAACAGCGAGAAGGAAGCAATCGAGAAGGAATTCGAAGATATTTGGCTAGATTGTCAGCTCTTCAGTCAACAAGCGAAAACAGACAGGGCTCTAGGACAGCAAATTTTAGAGGAACACGAAGAGCAGATACGGGTTACTGAATGCAGTACTGAGGGAGACGAGAACCAGAATGAGTGGTCTCCAACAACAGAATGATTGGATAGTAAAGGAGGCTACAGAGGAGTTCGGGATCCTACGAGGACGAATTGAATGGTACGAAAGTCAGCTTAGGATGCAGATGTCAAAATTGGTAGTGAGGAGACATACAGTTAAGCTGCAGCAAGAAAAGATTTCAAGAATGGAGAGAGTGATTGAAGAACAGGTCCCTTCATGGACAGACTTCGAACTATTGGAAACAAAGTTCAGCCAGCCTAGAAAGGAACACACTGGACTCATGTCAGCTTTCCAAAAAGCCAAGGTTTCAGGATCTATACCTATTCACCCTGACCGAAGAGAACAGATTACCCAGTGGCAGCAGTGGATAGAGGAACTCAACTGGAGCATATCACCAATCGATGACTCCGATGTGGCAAAAATCATCGGAATCAGAGGAGGCTCAGGTACAGATATTGGTTTGGGTGATGTACCACCCCCAGAAATCACAGCAGCGGCTGGTGGCTTCAGAGTGTGGCCACCACTGGGAGGCATACGTGGTGATCCTCTACCACCTCTACCACCTGAATCCTCATACACATCCAGGCACGAATCACAGCGAAGGGGATACAGCAACATGCAATGCCCTGAGAGGCAGAAAGTCTCAAGGCTTAAGCTGTCAGATCCGGTGAAGTTTAAGGGAAAGGCTTCCGAGGACTTCGATGTATGGTGGATGAGTATGGAGGCCTTTATTGGATATCAACCACATCTCTTTATGCGACCAGGCCTCAAAATTCAATATGTACGTAGTCGCTTGGAGAAACATGCTCTGGTCTGGCATATATAATAGGAAGCTGAGGTCCAAGCAGGCAAATACAAGCATAGTTGGTCAATATACAGATCGGCAATCAGCGCCAGTTTCCTTAACAAACACCAACAGGAAACAGCATACAAGGCTATTACAGAGCTGAAGTATGGGGGCAACGTTCAAGATATGATTGTGGAGTTTGACACCCTGAATGCAAAGGCCAAAATCGTGGGGGTAGCATACCGGACAATGTTGATGAGCAAGTTACCACCACAAGTTTTTAAACAGCTCAGTCATATCAATCTGGTAGATAAGACCGATGATGAACTCCGGGAAATTATTATTAATGTCAGAAAGAACGTTGAGGTATGGCAAGCAATGGAAAGAAACTTTGGATTCATGGGGAAATCTCAAAGTATGGAAAGTACATCCAGCCGAGTAAACAAAAATAGGGGAAAAATCCAAAAGCCCAGGGGTCTTGGCTCTGGATTCCAAAGACAGCAGCAACGTATTGGGCAAAAGGAGAAATAACAATAATCAAACAATCAGAGATCGTCGAAACGTAACAAATTTGTAAACAACGAAGGCAGAACTTTTTGCCAGCTTCCTGAGGGAATCAATAATAAAGAACTGGTACGACGGAGAGTAGCAAAAGAATGTCAATGCTGCGTGTAGCCTGCAGATCGAAAGGGGAACCACAATACTTTATTTATTTATTTATTTATTCATCATACAGCATGCAGCCCGTAGGCTATGGCCGGTGAAGTACAAACAAATAACCATGAACAAGCATAACAAATGAAACTGAACAAAGGAAAAACGAAAAACCCCTGGCTAGGTAGCACCGCTCCGCAGCCTCCAGTCACCCCTGCTCTAGTTACAAAGAAATATTCAAAAACAATCATAGTGGTCTGTAACACACTTAGTACAATAGTGAGAAATTTGTCAGTTTCGTTCGATCTGATCCTGCATATCATGCGG
>MU122423.1:0-44474 GCA_014904905.1 Wilcoxina mikolae CBS 423.85 | reverse complement strand
TTTCGTATAACCTCCTAGGGTCCTGTTCTTCGTCCCATTCGGCTTCTCGCCACAAGGTACGGAGCCGGTTGGCCCATACCCGTACTGGTTCATCCTGGTCGTGGAATCCCTGGTCGCATTCTCGGTAGGCCCGTATAGCTGCGTTCAGCACGCGGTCGGGGTCGCCGTACGTCTTTTGGAGTTGCTCAACGAAGAGGTTGAAATCGTTCATGGCAGGGTGGTTCGAAATCCGTAACTTTTGGCCCCAAGTGACTGGGTCCTCCATCTTCGTTTTCCGTTGCGAAGGATCCTTATGGCCGCTCCAACTGCCGAGTAGATTTAGGGCGTATTTGACTTGATCCGGTGCCCCGTTCGGGAAATGATGATGGTGAGAGTCGAAATTTCCACGGAGAACACTGATGAAGTTATCCAATTCGGAGGTGCCCCCGCAGTATCGCTCGGGGTCGACCATCTTAAAGATTCCGGACTTACCGCGCTCCTGCTCCGCGGCTCGCTCCCTAGCAGCCTCTCGTTCCCGAGCTGCTTCTCTCTCGTGGGCCCATTCCGCTCGTTCGGCCCGTCGTTCGGCTCGCATTTCGGCTTGTTGCTTGAAAAGGAGCTTTAGCATCAATCGATTCTGGGTGGCCATGTCGCGATGATCATCTTCGGTAATCATTGAGGAGAAGTCGATGTCGTCGTCGTCATCGTCTCTAACGCGTGTATTTTCCCGCTCAGGATTGCGATCTCCGTCGTCGGGATTCGGATTTTCGTCGTCGGCATCGAGGTTATCATCGATCGCGACGGTATCTTCGACTGGAGCCCGTTGGCTGCTAGCCGTCGGTGCCTGCAGAGTTTCCTCGCTTTCGCGATCGTCAGTGACGCGTACTTGACTTCTAATTGACTTCTTTGGAGGCATTGGGGTGCAATTGAGTGTAATTGGCTGATCGTCTGTTTTTTTGTGTACGTGTTGTCACGCGTCGAAAAAGTAAGGGGATCACGAAGTCCCGTGAGCGAAACGTATCTGGTGACTGAAAAGCGATTATAGTGTAAGGCCGTACGTCCTCGTATGGGCGGATCCGTATAGATACGGTTGCAAACGGGAATAAGTAATATAGATATCAATTGTACGGTATGTAGGTAAGATAATCGCTAGCGTGCCAAAAGCACTTCGCGAGGTGATTATATATGAAGGGCGCTTACCCGGCCTCGGCAGCCAAGTGCACCTGGCGAGGGCCAAGTGCGCTTGAGAGCCAAGTGCACCTGGCGAGGGCCAAGTGCACCTGGCACCGCCATTACAATACCTTTGAATACCAAAACAGATAGTAAGTAATATTTCAGAAACTATTACAATATTTCAAGACATATATTTCATATTGCAGGATATAACTGCTATTATGGATGTATCTTATTCCATACGAATGTTCTGTGCAGATTTCTTGTTTTGTTATTCGAATTGTAAGTCTTGATAAATATTTTCGAAATACTGTCCATTATTATATTATTACTAGGTTCATTGATGGGCATGTTCAGATGACAATATGAAAGATTTTGCAATGGCATCAGCCAATTATTTTGCTTGTATCTATGTCTTGACTGTATATTAGCAATCTGATTGGTCAGGTGGAAGGCCAGATTGGTTCCAAGTATAAATAGTCCTCTCACAAGTACAATTGTACCATAACATGAATTGTACCTACCCATCAATACCTAGAGCTACTGGTAATCTGATTTGCATTCAGATATATACAATTCATATACCTCAATGTACGGGCCTATATGTATTGTACTATTATCGTTTTTCAGCTACCAGCTATATTCCGATGTTGAGAGTTTGTGATATTTCTGCTTTTCAATGTATCGAAACATGTAACTACAAACAGATGATAGATCAATTACATACAATTGTAGCTCCAATGCCATCGAAGTAATGATCTGAAACTCAATTGCATGTCGCTGACAATCATAACAGTGAGGCAACTCTACAGGCCATTGTCTCTATATCATAGAACTCAAGACGTCGAACCACCAGGTACAGTTGCACTCTGGTGGTTTCACAATAGGTCAAGGTGGAAGACTACATGGCAGATGATGACCAAGACGATGATGAAGATTAGTGTTGGCAACGAACCGCTCTAGTTCATGGAAATTGACAAACCGGCTTGATTCGCAGAAATTAGGTCAGGGTTAGGGTTCATCAATCCTTGCACGAATCGAACCGAGGTTCAATGGAATTAATCTGGTTCGAACTTTGCCATGAACTATCATTAGAATTTTGGGTCTGTGAACATTACGCTAAGTGTCGTTATCGCTCATAGAAGCTTTCACTTTTTATGTTGCTTATCCAGGCAAAACCAGCCAGTGCTTCTAGTCAACCAAGAGCCTATCCAGCTCGCCCGTCTCCAGCCAGCCTCGGCTCAATCGCGTCCAACCAGATGAGAGTCAGCGCAGCTCCACCGTGTCCAGCCAGCTCCGACTCAATCACATCAAGCCAGTCAAGAGCCAGACCGACTCCACCGTCTCCAGCCAGTCCCAGCGTGATCACTTCCTGATAGCCGAGATATAGTCCAGCTCAATCATCTCCGGCTAGCAACAAGCCAGCTCAACTCAACCGTCTCCAGCCAGCCCCGGCGCGATTGCGTCCAGCCAGTGGGGAGCCAGCCCAGCCCGACCATCTCCAGCCAGCCAAGGTGCAGTGCAACTCGATCATCTACAGCCAGCCGAGAGCCAGCCCGGCTCGAGCACGTCCAAGTGCTGTTCCAAGTGCAACCTAGATCTACCTTGTTGATTTGTATATAGTTGTCAATAAATTTATGAATCAAGTGCGTGACTGTGAATGATCAATTGACTAATGTGAGTTATGGCGACGATAAAGCCAATAGACCCTTGTATGAGCATGAGAAAGCTTGTGTGAGCTTGTATAAAACCGGTCGCATTGCGGCTTTCAAAGGATCAGTGACAGGAAGTAAACAGCAACATCGATAGAAGAACATACCAGCTCATATGAGTCTGAACGAGACCCATTTTGGCCGTTTGAACTTCATCTTGGATCACTCACACACTGCTTACGAACTGCCAAGGAGCATGGTTTGATTCGTGCGCAAGGAAATTGAACCATTGGTGGCTATGGTTCGTTCAAATTGAACCCTCCGCGAATCTAGCTCCGGTTTGATCCGACTCAGATTAATCTGCTTCGTTGCCAACACTAAAGAAGATAAGGATCATGGTAGCAATCGTAATTACAATTAGTTCCCATTCTATAATCACTGAAGATTATCATAGTGAACTATCTGATGAGAATATGATGCTCAAGGCAATATTTGATCAGAGGGCAAAATAGTTAAAAGCTGAGCGAGAATAATTGGCATTCAAAAGAAAAAGATAGGCTTCCAAGTACACCGAATGTAAAGGTTCAATGTGTTCACAGGCCACAATATTCTACAATGTCGATCCTGGACAATACTTCTATGGAGACATTGAGCTGAACAGGTTTATTGAAGTGTTATGCTTCAATTGTGACTGACAAATGTACCTATTTTCATATTCCAGTTGAGATCAAGCCCAATAACAGGTGTTTCTCCTGGACTGCTGGTGTAACTACTCAGAAAAGATACAGCAACAGATGGCAATAATAGACCCTTCTGAATAGGCCAGCAACCTATGCACAGATTGTTCGCCCTATTTGAATTATTTGGATCACTTCAAGTGGGAGATCACCATGATCTAAAGATACAAGGATAGCCACAGGTATGGATTAATGAAGGTCATTGATGAATACATTCAAATATTCGATTAAATGTTTTCAGCGTATGCGAATTTTGTGAAAGCTTATTGGAGACAGGTGCAATGGTGGCATCATGTGTACTTGCACTTTTAAGTGCATTTGGTTTGCAGGTATACTTGGCCTCATAAGTACACTCTGTACATATAAGCACTTTGTAGTCCAGGCCAGGTAAGCTACTTCCATTTATAGTCACCACAAGAAGTGCTTTTGGTATGCTAGCGATTATCTTATATATCTTATGTGAAAATTGATATCTCTATCACATATTCCCGCTTGCAATAGTATCTATTCCTATCCATCCATTTGAAGAGGTATATCCTTACACTATAATCGCTTGTCAGTTAACTGAGATGTGTTGGTCACAGTGCTTCATGATTCCTTCTTTTTCGACACGTCACGACATGTACACGAAAATAGAAGATTTGTCAATTTCATTCAATTGGAGCCCACTTGCTCTCAGAATGGTCAACTAGAATACAATTGCGTATCACTGACAAGCGTGGGGATAAGGATACACAACAGGCCATAATCTCTGTATTCGAGAACTAAAGAAGTAAAATCATGTAAGAACGTACATCCTCATGTGGATAGATACTTATAGGTAAGGTTTCAAACGGGAATAAGTGATAAAGATACGAATTGTACGGTATGTACGTAAGATAATCGCTAGCGTGCCAAAAGCACTTCGCAAGGTAATTATATATGAATAGTGTTGGCAACGAACTGCCCGGGGTTCGTACAATTGACGAACCGATTTGGTCCGCGCGAACTGGATCCTTGCCAAGCCTTTCGCCACAAACCCCACCATTTCGGCCTACAACTGCGAACAAAAATAAGTAAGCGAGTTCTTGTCCGATCGGTTCGATTTTTAGCGCATCTTGTAGCTAACCTCTCCCGCTACAAGATGCGCTACAAATCGCGCCGATCGGACAAGAACGCGCTTACTTATTATCGTTCGAAGATAGATGGTTCGCGAACCGGTTCGGACAAACCTCAGAACTTCGTCCAAATCTCGGATCGAATCCGGATCGAACCGCGCCCTGGTTTGATCCGCAACGAACCGATCCGCTTCGTTGCCAACACTATATATGGAGGGCACTTACCTGGCCTTGGCAGCCTAGTGTACTTATGAGGGCCAAGTGCACCTTGGGAGCCAAGTGCACTTACGAGGGCCAAGCGCACCTGACACCGCCATCAAATCATCCCCCTCTTTATCAGCAGACCTCCTGGGCTGCAATACATATACACATGAAGAAAGACAAGATAAGGTGCGTACACCTTCGTACGACTGCATAAGTCCCACAACTTATCTGTGCCATCTTGGCGGCCTCACGGCAGATCCGGTGCACAGGGTAACTCCACCTCCAGTGGCGATGGTAAAACCCGTACCAACGTCATTTATACCGGGCCGAGATCCATAAGAAACGAAGAGAAGAACGAGAAGAGAAGGAAACGTCCAATTGACCCTAGATCCTCCGAGTCTACCTCTGAACCGTACCACGGCAATGACATTGAGTATGGCCGTGGCTTCATTGGGTGGTCCCGATGGAACTCATCGACTAGATCTTCGCTATTCTGGAGGTTCTCTGCCGGCTTCCAACTCGTGCGTAGGTAGTTGTAACCGGCCCATTGAGTGAGGTAGTGGATCTTCCGGTAGCGTCACTTGGAATCAAGAATCCAATTGACCTTTCACTCGTCCATATCATTGATAATCGTCGGTTGCAGTTCTGATGGCAGCTGGCCGATGGCAGGTGGCAAGTAATTATCAAGCAGGGAGACGTAGAATACGTTGTGTATACGTATTCTATTTGGCCAGTCTAATTTGTAAGCATTCTTATTGATGACGTTACTGACCGTGTATGGCCCGACACACTTGTAATCCAACTTTTCAGACGTTCTCATCGTCTTGATGTTCCGAGTTGAAAGCCAGACCTTATCTCCGACCTCGAACGTCATTTCCTTGTCACCAGCGTACTTCGTCTGGTGGGCTTAAGCTTCCAACAGGTTTTCTCTCAGGGTGCGGTGCATCTCCTCCAGCCCGGCTGTCAAGGTATCTGCTTCGGCTTCCGACTTCAAGTGGACTAAGTCTTTGAGTGCCTTGAACTGCATCGTCGGGTTGTAGCTATGATTGACTCAAAAGGGTGTCATCCTTGTCGAAGCATGCACCGCATTGTTGTAGGTGAAATCCGCAAATGGTAAGAGCTCCACCCAGTTATCCTGCTCATAGTTGCAGGAAGCCCAGAGATACTGCTCTCTCGTTTGATTCGGCCGCTCCATCTGGCCGTCCGTCTGTGGATGGTATGCGGTCGATAGTCAGTGATCCATACTCATGTGGCTGCAGACTCTCGTCCAGAATCGGCTCGTGAATTTGGTGTCCCAATCGGTGATGATGTTGTCAGGGATGCAGCATTTGCAGATCACATGCTCGAATAAGAGCCTGGCCAGTTCTGGTGAGTCGACATCTTTTCTGCAGGGCAGGTAGATCGCCATCTTCGTCAGTCGATCAATGATGACTAGGATCTCTGTGTATCTGGACGCGGTCGATTCTGGCAAGTCTGTGATGAAGTCCATTTTGACACCTTCTCATGATCGTGATGGTGGTGGCAGTGGCATGTTAATTCCATGGCAGGCATGATGTGGGGCCTTGATTCGGTGACATACTTCACAGCTGCTCACGTACTTCCTTATGTGCGTGTCCATCGCAGGCCAATAGAAATCTCTAGAGACTAACTCAGCAGTTTGAAGAGCTCCAAAGTGACCGGACTTGAGGTTGTCATGAAAGAGACTTATCACTTTACCGGGGGAGCATCGTCCGCAAGGACATATATCCTCCCATCATAGGTCTGAGCTCCAGCGATGACACTCCATGGGTTAATGTCTTTGACTTTGACTTTGTCTGTGGCTTTGGCTTTTGCTATGGCTGTATCCATTGGGTTATCGACTAGCTTACCCGAGATGTCGACTGCCAATCGGTTAGTAGCCTGAGCCTTCTCTATCGCCAGTAGAAGGTCATCGTAGGGTTCGGCTGCCGGCGTTGCCACAAGCCGTCTGACAGGCATCTCGTAGCTGATCTCATAATTGGGCCATCTCGATGGGCCATTGGCGGGGTTTTTCGTGCCTTCCAGGTGCTCAATTGTGAAGTCGTATACCGAGAGAATTTCCGATGACCTAGCTTGTCACCGTGAGAGCACTTTGGAAGTTTAGAAATTCTCAATGTTCTTGGTATCACACTGCATCAAAATCTTGTGGCAGGTGCCTTCCAGATAGTGTCACCATTGCTTGAAGATCTCAACGATGGCGAGAAGTTTCCGATCATACGTGTCGTTGTGATGCTCATCTGGAGAGTACTGTCGTGAGTAAAAATTGATTGGCCTAAGGGTTCCGAAGCCATCATACTCGTTCAAGATGCTTGCAATTGCAAAGCCACTCGCATCCGTCTGGAGGATGATCGGCTTGGCTGGGTTGAAGTGCTTCAAATTCGGTGCTGCGGTGAAGGCCTTTTTGAGTTTCCGGAAAGCCAGCTCTGCTTCCCGAGTCTATTCCCGTTTCGACTTGATCAGCTGCGATCGATTTGATCGTTGTTTCGACTTACTGCTCTTGCTCTGCCCATCCGATATTAGTAATTCCATCAGCGGGAGGGTCACCTTAGCATTTCTCGAATGAATCTCCGATAGAAGTTCGTGAATCCGAGAAGGACTTGGACGTCCCGTACCGACTTGATAGTTGGCCAATCCTCAATCGTCGCTATCCGATCCGTTTCCATGCTGCCAACATCGGCAGAGATGACGAAGCCGAGGAAGCCGACCTCTGAGACCCCAAATTGGCACTTCTCTGCCTTGCAATAGAGGCCGAACACCTGCAGTCATTGTAGTACCTTCCGCACGTACTCATCGTTCTCCTTCTCGTCGGTGAAGTAGATCAGGATGTCAACGAAGTAACACACAGCAAAGTTGTTGATGTAAGACCACCGGCAATCGTCGATGTAATACTGAAAAGTAGCCGGTGCGTTTGTCAGACCAAATGGTATGACCTTGTACTCGAACTGTCAGTATCGGGTTCGGAAAGCCGTCTTGTACTCGTCACCTTCATTAATGCGAATAGGTGATAGGCTCCACGATGGTCGAGTTTCGTAAACATCCTCGTACTGCGAACACGGTCCAGTTTCTCCGAGAACAATGGGATAGGGTACCAATTCTTAACCGTCGCCTTATTGAGCACGTGGTAGTCCACACAAAGTCTTAATCCTCCGCCCATCTTTTTGGCAAGAAGTATCGGTGCTGCTGCCGGCGAGGACGACCGCTGGATAAACCCATTTGCTAGGTTCATCTCGATGTAAGCCTTCAGAGTCTTTATTTCAACCTCTGACAGGTTATATATGCACCCATAAGGTAACTTAAAACCAGGCTCCACCTCGATCACATGGTCAATTGACCGGTGCGGTGGAGCATCTCTGCCTTGGCCTTACTAAAGACCTCAACGAATTCCTTATATTTGGCTGGTATATGACCACCATCATCTGTAGGCACCATTTCAGGCGCTGAAGCTCCATCTGTACACGTTAGCTTGTGCTTGTAACCCTGAAATGCAAGCGAAGGTTGAAATCCAGGAGTAGCGGTACCGCCAGCCCGTCACAATGGAGTCTGACCGCGGCGCGCATTTACCGTTTCATGACTCGGCTAGCCGGTAGCAGTCATTCAAGCCCCACATTGTTCGTAACTCTTCTGCTGCAACTACTGCCGCTGCTCCCTGCTCGCCCGTCCAGCGCCTGAGGCCAATCTCACCTACTTCGGCGATGCCTTCCACGGTCGCTCCCAGCAGTCCTGTGCAATCCTCTACTGTTAGGAAGAATATCCTGACGACCTCTTCTCTGGCCAATAGATTGACGAAGGCAGTAGCTCCAAGTATTTGAATATCCAGAGTACAGCTACATTCGGAACACATCTCCTCCCTAGCCGTAGATCCTGGTGCATTCCCGGGGCATTCCGGTTGCTCTGCCTGGTCCACTGCCACCTCTTCCGCTCCCCCTGGGGTTCGTAGAGCCAAAAGTTAACCATATTGCCAATCGATATCAGGATTCCTGGACTGGAACCAAGGCAACCCCAAAACCAAATCGTAAGCCCGCATGGGCACAACTAGCACATCCAATTCCGGAACAGGTGATAAGTGCTCCAAATATTGAACCGTGATCGCTGTTTCTCGACTCTCACGTGTGTGAGCCATCATCTGGCCGTTAAGGCCCAGCATCGTGATGAAAGCCGGTTCGTCCGGTAAACCGAGCTGTTTGATTAATCACGGTGATATGAAGATGCTCATCGCTCCGCAATCGATATGTGCACGTACGAGTTGCATCACCCCCTTTCCATCTCTTGTAAGAACCTCATGGACAATATGTGACATGTCCGGTGTGGTTGTGCCGCATAAGTACTGACTTGACATCAGACCTTTTGGGCTCTCTAATACCACCCTTGGCTTCAAGGCGATTCGATGTAGTTGTATGCTATCCATCATTGCCATCAACACCTGCGTTGCCACCCTTTCCAAATCCAATTCGGCCTGGTGGAACCTCTCCCGTCGGGCTAGATGCCAAGAGAGGCTTATGAGTTTGTTGCCTGCTGGTTATCGAACGACTTCTGTCATTTGACTTGTTGCCCTCCATTACCACTCGGGGCTAGCTGCTGGTCTTGGGGTGGTGGGTTACCTCCTCGAGAATATTTGGGGCAGAAACTTGCGTTGTTGTTCGGCGATCTGCAGCGTAAGCATTTGCCGCTGGATTGTCGGCTTTCAAATACCTCTGTCAACACCCACAGTGCTGGCGGTAAGCTTGACCATTGTCCTCCGCCTGTTTTGCCATGTTTGTTCGAGCCGGTCTAGCCGGATTTGTGGCCGGTGGTGTTCCCCCGTTCGGAGATGGATGGTTGGTAGCCCCACTTGCCACCCTTATGGAACGTATCCATCGGCTGCTTTTGCTGCTTTTGCTGCTGCTGCTGTTGTTGTGGCTTTTTGTTGTTGACATGTATGACCTCCGAAGCCACGACCTTGTCGAAAAGGTCGTCCATGGTTTCGTACCTCTCCCAGGCAGGGGTCATCGGTCCAACTTTGTTTTTGAGATAGTTCCGGAGGCCTACCAAGGCAATGTCATATAGAACCTTTTCGTGCTTCTGTGGGTTGCAATCGGCCTGTCTCCAATTAGCTTTCAAACGGTTTGCATAGGCTCTAACTGGTTCTTGTGGCACTCATGTGTATTTCTGCATAAGTCTGATGACCGCGATACGACGTCTATCCTTGTCTCCATAGATGTTGATCATCTTCTGCGAAAAGAGCTCGAAATCATGTAGGTATGAGTCGGATTCCGCAAACAAGTCGGCAGCCCATTCTGAAGGGTCTGTCATTGCTGTCTGTCTCTGTGCCAGGTTCTGGTGATTGCTCCAGGAGTCCAGAAGAGAGATCACGTATGTTACATGGTCGGATCCACCGCGTGGAAATAGGTGGCCATGAGAGTTGAAGTTCGAGCGTAATGCGTCCAGGAATCGGTCCAGTTCCTTCGTACAACTGCAGTACCATATGGGATCAACTGTTTTGTAGATGTTCTGCTTTGGACTGGTGGTTGTGGTGCCGCGTTTGGCTCGTTCGGCGCGCTCGGCAGCCCATTGTACTCGTTCGGCGGCCATTCGCAGTTGTTCTGCTTCCATCCGTTCATGTTCCAGTTTCCGTTCGGTTTTCCACTGGACCTGGTGTTCAAGTAGCATCTGCAGCATCAGACAGTTCTGAGCCACCACATCTTGACGATCCTCATCAGTAATTCAGGAGTGGAGAACATTGGTGTCATCACAGTCTCCATCGCCTGGACATTCCTCGATGTGCTCGAGATCATCGTCGCTGCGCTCGAGACCGTTGTCATCAATCTCTGTCTCTGTTAGACCAATTGGAGATGCGCTTTCGGCCCTGAATGATGCTACCAGTAGGGTGTCGGCCGTCTCATAGCTGTCAGTGATGCGTAATTGAGTTCTAGATGACTTCTTTGGGGGCATTGGGGCTGCAATTGTATGACATCAACAAATCATCTATTTGTGTATGTATTGTGACACGTCGAAAACGTAAACAAATCACGAAACCCCATGAGCAAAACGTATCGGGTGACTGAAAAGCGATTATAGTGTAAGGACGTATGTCCTCGTGTGGATAGATACGTATAGATACAGTTGCAAACGGGAATAAGTGATAAAGATATCAATTGTACGGTATGTTGGTAAGATAATCGATAAGCATGCCAAAAGCACTTCGCGATGTGATTATATATGAAGGGCGCTTACCCGGGCTCGGCAGCCAAGTGTACTTGCGAGGGCCAAGTGTGCTTGGCAGCCAAGTACACTTACTAGGGCCAAGTGCGCTTGGGAGCCAAGTGCACTTACGAGGGCCAAGTGTACCTGACACCGCCAATACAAATCACCATGTTCAGTTTCACTCCGGTGGCTTTATCAGAAGTTGACATCGACGACGATGTAGACGACTATGATGAAGTTAATGAAGTTGATTTAGTTGACGATGAAAACAAAGATCACAGTGATGATCTTGACAATGGCTGCAGAATCATGATCACTGAAAAGAAACGTAGGGAAATATCGGTCCACAACAAGATACTAAAGACGAGGTTCAACCAGTAGGCTATAGGGTTAAAGACAGGTTGAGAACGACTGGCTTTCGAATGAGAAAAGTGGGACAGTGAATGCGCTGAACCTGAAGCTATAATACATGTGAAACCTGCAATTGTTGCCATGGTTGACTCCATACAATACTGTCACAGAGCCAACGAGTTAGACCAGTTCAACAATATGTGACACTCCAATGTTGACTCATACAAGTCCTTATTTCCACATGGCAGATACGATCAAGTCAAATAAGAAGTTTCTCTTCTCAACTGCTGGAATAACCACTCGGATCCGATGCAGTATCAGACAGCAATGATGGACACTTCAGAATGGGCCAGATATGTATGCGTGGATTCTGACCCCTATTTGGAGGAATTTGACCTCTTTGTGCAAGAGATTACTAGAATATCTGGAGATAAGGATTGCGGCAGGAGAGCAGTGATTAAGGCGATGGACGAATATATTCAATTGCCCAATCAGCCGGTTTGAGTATATGTGAACCGTGTGACAGCTAATCAGAGACAGGCCAGACAGACTATACAAAAGAGCGAACGGATGCTCTACAATATGGCCTGAGCAGGTCCCAGCATGAACTCAAAAACAAGGTTGGGCCGATGACCCCCACCTATGGAAGGTTCAACACAATTGAAGATCTTTTCGACAATGTTACAGTTTCAGAGTTTATATACATACATCAGAGATCCGTCGGCCAGCAGCCAAAACAGCTGTAATCATCCAAAAATGGTGGAAATTGAAGTTTCCGGCCATCTATGTCTGAACAGATAACCAAGAAGTCGACCAACAATATGTCAAAGGGGTATGGCAGGGCTTGAGGAACTGGCGGCAAATGAACTACAGCACTATGGGTCCGAAGAGAAGTCCTCGATAGTTGAAGTGCTCATAACCAGTGTACACGATATGGAAACAAAGGCTATGAGCAATATTATGGCCTAACTTATGGCCCTGGTCAGAAACACGAATTGAACTACAACAGTAGTGAACATTACATGAAGCTCCAAAAGTCGTTCGACACTTAACAGTCAGTAATTCGTATACCTCTCTCGGTACCTTGTCGAGCAGGAGAGGCTTGACACAGAGAAGTTAGGGCTACAGCGGTTGGAAATGAAATCGTTGTTGGTGACTGTATGGGTGTACGTCTGTGTACGGCGTTGTTTAAGAGTATAAGGCTGGATATGATTGCAAACGAGGATAAGTGAATATAATAGAGTAGTGTATAGGTACGAGTATCGCTGCGGTGCAATTGCACTCGTGTGTGGAGTATAAGTACGCTGGGGTTTACCCGGCCATCGGCTCAGCCAATCAGGTTGCTTACGTTCAGCAAAGACATGGACGCAAGTAAGATGATTGGCCGCCATTACATCATCCCCCTCTCTAGGAGCAGACCCCCTGTGCTGCCATATACGTACATAAAAGGAAAAGAAAGAAACAAGATCCAGACTCGTATGCCCCCGTATGGCCTTAAAAATCCCGCTTCCGATCAGTACCACTGAAGGGTGACCTTTCGGTGCATCCGGCATACGTGGAAACTCCGCCTCCATTGGTAGGTGGTAAAACCTGTGCTGACGCAATTTGAACTGGGCCGAGATCCAATAAAAAGAGAAGAGAAGAGAAGAGAAGGAAACGTCCAATTGAACCCAGTAACCTCCGTTCCTCCTAAAAAGGATTTAGTGACAACCATACCAGCAAAGCCGATTTTCGAAAATAAGTCAACAACTACAACAGCTATTGATTAACGGACACTGCGAATCGATTCCTTACCCCTGATTACCCCCCATACGATAGGGCATCTCTCTCATAGGACCTTTATTGTTGCTGGGTGGAAAGCTGGACACCTTTACCCCCCTACCCCCTCTTTTTCCCCCCCTGCAAAAAGAACCCCACCGATAATTCAACAACCAGTTCTTTTCCAATTGACTTCATACTTTGGGGGCATTGAGTCTACATATAAACGAGGCCCATGCTTCAATTTCAGACCGATAGCCCACGATGTCCAATAGTTACACCAATTCATCGGAAAGTCACTTTGTTACACCTACCCCCCCTCTATCTCAGCAGAATCAACTCTGATTCACAAGCGGACAATGGCATTCGATTCAGCGGCCTTTAAAGATTGTAGAACGAACCATCCACACCTTCCTACAACCCCCAGACTGTCTGGGCCAAAGTTTCTCGAAGCCAAAAACAAGATTTTGAATGTCATCGTATCTCTGCGAGTTCTCAACCATACTGAACGCCCTTGGAATCACAGTTGCAATACACTTCCAGGTCTACCCTGCCGAAGTCTCAGCATAATCGGATATGATATAGGTTGGCAATAACCGATTTTCGAAGTTTCGCACTTTTTACCTACCCCCCTTACCTCACCTACCCTCCTTACATTACCTACCTACTTTTGGAACCTATTGGCCACCGGAGCCCAGCAGACCTACCAGGGTGCAGGCAACGATGTCCGGATACTTTGCCGCCATTGACCTCCAGAGTCTTTAGGTGAATCCTCCAGAGTTAAGTTGCACTGCCTTTCTTGCAGTGGTTTTACAGCCCTTAGGGTGTCTCTGTATCTGCTGTGAGGAAGCAAAGGCTCTAGTACAAGGCTCCAACACCTTGCTAGGACAAAAGAGGTGAAGCTCTAACCCCCTCTGGGCACAGGTGGTACCAAGGCCACATATAACAACATTCACACGTCGGATATTTACCAATTTCAAAATACTTAGAAAAATACAATACCTGTAACATATTTAGAATTCAGTGAACCCTGGCAAGACATTCATGTCAGACTTTATGCCACCTCCACCCCAACCTGGTACTTTCAGTACATACGGAATGCATCTTTATCCAAACCCAAGTTCAGACCCACTCTCCGCAATGGACGCCCCAGCTGTATCAAGTACAGCCCATACAGGCTACAAATCTAAATGAGGACAGAAGGGTAAACATGGCAGCTCACGCAGACTGCTGTCGATCTCGCCATACCCACAGCTCAATATTACTCGTGCACGTTCTAGCACCCATAAGGCCATTGGTACAGCTCCTAACAGAGTACCCTCTGTACCACCCCAACCATCATTCCCACCTCAACAACAAACCAATCCGGACACTATCGGAAACTATGGAGATGCAGACCTGAATCTTCGAGATGCCCCAGAGAATGATAAGATTGAAGACCAAAACTCTGAAAATGATAATGATTCTGAAGATGAAGATTATCAAAACCCCATTACCAACCTATTGGATCCAAACAATGAAGACGAAGACAGAATTCATCAGGTATTCAAAGTTATCCTTGAACCACTTCACAAGGATATTCTTAAAATCAACAAACGTCTTACCACTCAAAACCGAAAATTGGCAACTCGCTTGGCCTCAATTGAAACCAAACATGATATTGCCCTCAACACTATCGCCACCCTTGGGCAACGAGTTGAATATCTCGTACAAATTCAAGCCTCACAGAAAGATGCACCGCCAGCACCCCCAGACCTACTAACACCAGCAGTCCTAGAAGGGACTTCCCCAAAGCCCACATTTTGGTCAGCAATTGCATCCGCATGTGCAAAGAAAAACCCCCCGAAGGACAAGAATGGACGTACCCTGAATCCCCACCCCCTTACCACAAAATAACGCACACTGGTAATTGCCCAACACAGTGATCAACCAGTCACTGCTGACCTTATCCAACTCAGACTTGCGATTAATGTCACCCTCTGCAGGTGCCAGACTGACCCCTTGGCCAACATTGGCCATGTTTCTGCAAACTAAAAACACAACCTGGTCCTCCTTACTGCTGATGCCTGCCCTGTTGAATTGGTACTAGCTCACAAAGCTGCCATTGAGGAAACAGTTCGTTCAGTTGATACAAACGCCCAGAATCTCAAAAAACAAGAAATCTGGATCCGAATGATGTTTTATTCCTTCGACATTAATATGTTTCCCGAGTATGAAACGGGAATGCAATTGTTGAAAGAAGATATTGAGATGAACAACAATCATATCAAGCTTACAACCCTACCACGATCTCTGACAAAGCCAGAGACACGACCTCATAAAAAAGCAACCACAATGGATATTGCAGTCCGCACTGAGTATGAGGCAAGGTGTATACAAGACCACAGAGTTCAAATAGATGGATATACATGCAAAGCTGAATGATATTTGGCATCCCGACCAACCGATCAATGTACCAATTGTCAACAATTTGACCATTCCTACCTCCGCTTCAAACAACCTGCCATATGTAATATATGTGCCGAACCTCACACTACCACTTCCCACTCTTGTGGATCATGTCCCAGCAAAGGCAAACAGTACGACCAAGATACTGTCAAATGTTTCAACTGAAAGGGAAATCACTGGGCCAATGATTCCAAATGCCCAACAATCAACACCCTCCATGCTGAAGTATGAGCCAAGTTTATGAAAGACCACCCAGCCCCCATCCATACCAAAACAACCTCCTTATTCATCAACAAAGATTTGAATAATACAACATAATTACATTTGTTCCTCCTTAGTTATCAATACACTTCTTGACTTTGCAGTTGGAACGGCCAACCTTCTTTTACTACAAGAACCTAAATTCAACCCAGACAATACATTCATTACAACACATCCAGGATTTGATCTTTTCATACCACCTAAAAACTTAAGAAAACACAATAGGACAATGGCCTATGTGGCCAAAAACAACCCCTATATCAAATGCTCCCCACGTACCAACATAAGCCAGGATCCAGATATTCAAGTCCTTGAAATATCAACTCCCTCAATTGCACTGATCACAGTCTTCGATATTTATAATGAACATGCATGATCCTCTAACCTCTACACCATCCCAAGAAGCTTCACCAAAATCCCATTGCATGAACAATGCATTATTGCTGGTGATATGAATGCCCATCATATATGGTAGAATTGACAAATCAAAACATCCAAGCGCGCAGACGAAATTGTTCAGATCATGGAAACTAACAACCTTTCCCTCCTCAATGAACCAGACACTCCAACATACTATTACAGAACTGGCAAGAGAACCTCTATTATCGACCTTACCTTTACATCACAAGCTATCCACGACTCAATCATAAATTGGACTGTGGATGACAATACTTCAACTGGCTCAGACCATGCAACAATTCGACTCGATATTGTGGCAGAATCTGAACTAGTTACCACCAACTCCAACACGATAAGATACAACTGGAATAAAACAGATTGGGACATATTCTCCAAAGCTATCAATACACTTTCCCAAGCCTCACGAATGGTCTGGCAATACCTACACGAACAGCCAACCGAATCAAATCTTAATAAATTTGTCCAACTACTACGAGACATGATTCTTGATGCAGTCAAGCTATCCATCCCTGTCCTCCAACTTACAACTCATTTGGAGCGCTGGTGGACACCCCAACTCAAGATCTCCTGAACAAATATGAACTGAGCTCTGAAGCAATGAAAGAAACCTCACCTTGACAGTGATCATATCAAGTTCAAAGCTGTTCGCAACCAATACTTTCAGGATATCCGCACCTCCAAAACATCAATGTGGATTGACTTTTTAGCAAATACACAAGGCACTGAAATATTTACTGCCCTCTATTACACCAAACCAAGGAAATTCCAGAGAACACCACCCCTGTCATTCTCCAACATAACAGCTGTCACTTTTGAAGAAATGGCTGCCCTTTTCCGATCTACAATGTTCCTTCCCCCACCAGTAGTACCTCCCCTGACTGATGTTAGCAATCGACAAACCCTGCCATGGGTCACATTTACCCCTACCGAAATCAAAGAAGCAATGTTTACCTGAGCACCACGCAAAGCCCCTGGACCTGATGGACTTCCCTTTCACTGTCTCCGACATGTCTACTTAGCAGCCACCAAACAATTCGACAGTCTGTTTGCATTACTCGGAACCCCAGGATATCACCCCACCTTCTGTCAACAAGCAATGACTGTGATTGTTCCCATGCCAGGAAAACCTGATTATTCAATATCTAAAGTCTACCGACCTGTTGCTCTTGTGAATTGCCTTGGAAAGATCCTTCAAAAGCTGATGGCAAACCAACTTGAATATATGGCTGAAAAATATAGCCTACTACACAAAGATCAAATTGGGGGATGAAGACAACGTTCTGCTATTGATGCCGCAATGGCACTTACACATGAAATTGAACAAGGAAATCAAGAAAAACAAATCACCACTGCCCTCTTTATCGGTGTAAGTGGTACATTTGACAATGTATCCAAAGACCGCCTCCTCCACACCCTACGACAACTGGGCTACCCAATACCAATTCTATTTTGGGTGGAACTCTTCTTATCCAACCGCACAACAGCACTGGCATTTGATGGAAGAAATGAAGACCTCAGTCCTGTCCGAACAGGAATCTCCCAAGGATCACCCGTATCACCAATTCTATTTCTCCTGTATCTCAGTCCTCTCTTCTATGAATTCACAACCCACTACCCCTGCTTATGGACCCCAAGCTACATTGACGATGTTGCAATTGTGGTTCGAAGTAAATGTAAAGCCTAGATGCACTTTCCCTATAAGCAGCTGTACGAACAGCTTTCAAATGGGCCGCAAACAATGCTGTACGATTTGACGACTCAAAGTCAGAGATGATGCATTTCAACAATAATCAAAATGGCGATACCACAGATGATAAAAAGATTACCCTATCCAATGGCAGAACTATTTCCCCTAGTATAAAGGGCATCAGCCTAGACGTAGTAAGGTGGATTGGTATCTGGTTTGACAGGACAATTAACTTCAAACACCATGTTATGCTTAAGGCCGCAAGTGGCAAAAGAGGCCTTGGAGCCCCCAAATCACTAGCCAATACAGAATCACGATTAACCCCTAGCGCAGTCCGCCAACTATACAATTCATGTGTTATACCTGTTTGCGACTTCGGAGCCGAAGTGTGATGGAAGGGGCAATCAATGTATCAGCAGAAATTTGAGACAGTTCAGAATACGGCCCTTCGTTGTATACTTGGAGCTTTCCGTACATCACCAACAATAGCCCTACACAATGAATCTGTCCTGCCCCCAGTAGCTATACGACCTAGTCACATGCGAAGAAAATATGCGATTCGAATACTTACGTTTCCTTAAACAGATCCAATCCGACAACGTTGTCCATAGACGTTCCCTCCATTCTATGAATCTTCTGAGTCCAGTAACACAAATGGACCCTGGATTCCTTGGAACAGCATGCAACAAAATCACCGCAGATTTGAAACACATCTCATCCAAACATTATCTACCCTCAGTCCATAGATCTCAAACAGCTCGTAGATCGAAACCTACTCCATTACTGCCTGTCCACCATGGATTGAAACCAGAGTCAAAACACATATCATCCCCCTCTCAAAAGAAAAGGAGGCTAAAGGCCATGAAGCACAGTACGCAATGTTGAAAAACAATAACCACAATATTGTTTGTTATATGGATGGATTGATGTTGAGGAAAACATAGGGGCAGGAACCGCTGTGGAAATGACAGGAGAAACAGTCATGGAAGCGACCTACCCAATGGGCTATCAACAAGAAGTTAACGATTCCGAATTGCTTGAATTCTCAAAGCTGTACAGAAATGTTTTCAGATATGTCAACGTAATAACCTCACCAAAAGACACACATGGATCTTCACAGACAATCAAGCTGCCATACAACGTCTCAATACTTTCAAATCCGGCCCTGGACAGTCTACTTCCCTGGTGCTCTCCAATATCTCCAACAACCTCCATGCACTCAAGACTACGATCACAGTACAATGGGTTCCTGGCTATACAGATATACCTGGAAACGAACTTGCCGACAAGTGGCCAAAAATGGCAACTCTCGAAAAACCACCTATCAACTATCATACCTCCTTATCCTACCTCAAGAGGGTTACCCGAGCAGGTAAAATAGAGGAATGGGTTGAGTGGTAGATGTGACACCCAGTAAAGGGAAAGAACTATGTTGGAACTTTCAGTACCAAACCAGACAACATCTTCACCAGTCGTAACCGCCAGTTTACCTCAACGGTCACACAATTATGAACAAGCCATGGTTACTTCGGAAGATCCCTGTACAAAATACCAATGAACTCTGTTGACTCCCCCCACTGCCTATGTCCCTATGGAGGTCTCCAGACACCAGAACATCATCTTTTGAAATTCCCCTTATATCAACGTGAAAGACAAAGAATGTGGAAATATATTGGAGTGGTTCATCCTCAATACCTCTGAAAGCATCTTCTATATACCGACAAAGCAATGATACCTTTGAAACATTTTCTGCACGACACTCATATAGCAACACGAAGGTGGTACCTGGGCCAATTCGGTGATGATGAACACCTTGGACAGGGTGACAATTGTATTGTAGGTCAGGGAACTCTCAACAATGAGGTGGAGGAACATCACAGTGAGAGTGAAGAGGAGGATGAGGGGCAGGATGAACAATCGGAAGAGGAAGGGGTGGTTGGAGAGAATGCGCGAAGGTGAAAGGGGAAGTGTAGAGGAGGGTAAACTCCAGAGGCAGAACCCGCATAATATGCAGTGCCAGACAGAACAAAACTGACAAATATTTCACTATTGTACGAAGTGTGTTACAGACCACTATGATTTCTTGAATATTTCTTTGTAACTAGAGCAGGGGTAACAGGATGCTGCGGAGCGGTGCTACTTAGACAGGGGTTGTTCGTTTTTCCTTTGTTCGGTTTCATTTGTTGTGCTTGTTCATGGTTATTTGTTTGCACTTCACCGGCCATAGCCTGTGGGCCGCATGCTTCATGATGAATAAATAAATAAATCTATTGGCCTACAAATGGAAACGTACATAAGGAAGTACATCCGCCAGCTGCGACGTATGTCACCAAATTAAGACTCTGCGGATTGCCCGTTATTGAGTCGATATGTCACTGCCGCCACCATAACTATACTGTAAAGGTGTCATCGTACACTTCGTAACATAGTTGCCAGAATCGACCACATGTGGATACATGGCAGTCCTAGTCATCGTTGAGCAGTTGACAAAGACTGTGACCAATCTGCCCTGCAGCAAGGATATCGACTCACCAGAGCTGGCCATGATCTTCTTCAAGTATGTGATATGCGAACATGATATCTCTAACAACATCATCACCGATTGGAGAACCCAATTCACAAGCAGAGTGTGGGTGAGGGTCTGCAGTCACATTGGTATGTATCTCCGACTGTCGACCGTATTTCATCCACAGACAGATGGCCAGACGGAGAGCCAGAATCAGCTGTTAGAGCGGTATCTCTGGACCTTCTGCAACTATGCGCAGCATAAATCGGTGGAACTTTTATCATTGGCAGAATTCATCTACAACCACACTGTGCATACTTTGTCAAGGATGACCCCCTTTTGGACCAACTACAACTACCACCTGACGATGCAGTTCAAAGCATCCAAAGACTTGGCCCGTCTGAAGTTGGAAGCCTAAGCAGACTCAATGGCAATCATCCTCGAGGACACGCACTCAATCCTGCAGACAGATGAACTGGCAGTCCAAGCCTACCAGATACAGTATGCTGGCAGCAACGAAATAACATTCAAGGTCTCGGAGAAGTTCAGACTCTCAACTTGAAATATCAAGACGATGAAAGTATCCAAGAAGTTGGACCACAAATGCGTTGGAACATATACTATGTGTAAATTCATCAATAAGAATATTTAAAGACAAGACTTACCAAAGACTATGTGTATAGACAATGTGTTTCACAAATCTCTGCTTCATAAATATTGTTGCCTTCTGCCAACCAGACACCCTCAGAACTACAGCCCACAAGTAATGATGATACAGTTGAATGGGAGGTCAATCGGATGTTCGATTCCAAGCTACATTCAAATCAGACGCTTCATAATCTCGTTCAGTGGTAGGTTACAACTACCTATGAACGAGCTGAGAGCCTGCAGAGAATCTCGAAAATGCTCAAGAGCTATCTGATGGTTTCATTGGGAGTGGCCATCAAAGCTACAGCCATAATTGACGATTCTGATGTCGACCTGGTGAAATCAGTGATACTTGGACATTTCGTTCTGCCTTGCTACTTTGTTCTTCTCTCTTTTCTTATCGATATCAGCCCAGTATCAATCGCATCAGCATGGGTATTACTATTGCCTGTTGCGATCGAGTTTTCCCCTGCCCTGAATCTGGTGTGAGACTGCCTTGGTGACCGTGACACTGATCGGTCATGGGACGTATGCAGACATACAAATGTACACGCACCTAATGATGTCTTTCTTTGTATGAATATATATATGAAGAAGCCCAGGAGGTCTGCGAATAAAGAGAGGGATCATGATGAGGTAAAGGCGGTACCAGGTGCAGTTGACCTCGTATGTACACTTGGCTTGCAGGTGTACCTGATTTCATAAGTCCACTTGGCTCACAGGTGTACTTGGTCTTGTAAGTGCAATTGGCTCTCAGGCCCAGTTGGCCTCGTAAGTGCACATAACAGCCGAGGCTGAGCAAGTACTTTTCATATATAGTCATCCTGGGAATAGCTTTTGACATGCTAGTGATTATCTTACTCACCTTATCTTCCAATTGATATCTCTTTCACATATTTCCACTTCGAACCATATCTTTATGTATCCATCCGTACAAGAATGTATGTTCTTACAACAGGTCAGATGAACTAGAAACAAGAGTGAAGAGGTGATCAAGAATATAGCCTGGATAGGCCACCGGCATGCACTCAAGAACAGGATTATACCGTTGACCCTTGTTTGTAGTATATTCAACACACTCAAGAACATCTTCGACAACATTATAGTTTTAGTGGTTATACACATCAATGAAACATCCAGTGTTCAGAAACAAAACCATCCGAAATTGTCTGATTCAGACTCCATCTGTACTTTGGGTTGCGACAATGGCAATCGCAGAGCCGAGCACCATGTGAGATATCCAGCATTGTTCGATACCCAGCAGGTACAAAACACTCATACCTTTTCCTGCACCTAACCCAGCTGGATAGGCTGGACTAGGAGGAGTTAGGTCTTAAAGAATCAGGGATGAGAGTATTGTTGGCAATAATAGAGGAGATTAACTGACACCGAATTGCTCTCAAATCAACATTTTTTCTTGAGCCTTATATGTCTCTATTTGGTTGTCAATATACTAGTATATTTGATTCAAAGAAGCCAGACTGGTTTCACATTGTTCACAAAGTACTTGTATGATATCGATATGGAGAGATGCAGCCTATTTGAGTACTCATTAATTGCGGCATGACCAGTATCATTATGATACCAACAATGTTCACTAGACTTTGGTGACGACATGAATCTGCACTCAAATCTTTTTATTTATTTATTTATTCATCATACATCATGCAGCCCGCAGGCTATGCCCGGTGAAGTACAAACAAATAACCATGAACAAGCACAACAACCGAAACTGAACAAAGGAAAAACGAAAAGCCCCTGGATAGGTAGCACTGCTCCGCAGCCTCCTGTCACCCCTGCTCTAGTTACAAAAAAATATTCAAGAAATCATAGTGGTCTGTAATACACTTCGTACAATAGTGAAATATCTGTCAGTTTCGTTCTGCCTGGTCCTGCATATCATATGAGTTCTCCCCCTGGAGTTTACCCTCCTCCACCCTTCCCCTTTCACCTTCACTCATTCTCTTCAACCACCCCTCCCCCTTCCGATTCTTCATCCTGCCCCTCATCTTCCTCTCCACTCTCACTCTGATGTTCCTCCTCCTCATTGTTGACAGTTCCCTGACCTACAATCCGATTGTCACCCTGCCCAAGGTGTTCATCGTGACGGAATTGGCCCAGGTACCACCGTCGTGTTGCTATATGTGTGTCGTTCAGAAAATGTTTCAAAGGTGTCATGGCTTTGTCGGTATACAGAAGATGCTTTCAGAGATATTGAGGGTGAACCACTTTAATATCCTTCCGCATTCTTTGTCTTTCACGTTAATATAAGTGGCATCTCAAAAGAAGATGTTCTGGTGACTGGGGACCTCCATAGTGACATGGGCAGTGGGGGGAGTCAACAGAGTTCGTTGGTATTTTGTATAGGTAACTGCAGAAGTAACCATGGCCTGTTCGTAATTGTGTGACTGTTGAGGTAAATTGGCGGTTACCACTGGTGAAGATATTGTCTGATTTGGTACAGAAAGTTCCAACATAGTTCTTTCCCTTTGCTTGGTGTCGAATCCACCACTCACTCCATTCCTGCATTGTAGCTGCTCGGGTAACCCTCTTGATGTAGGATAAGGAGGTATTATAGTAGGTAGGTGGTTTTTCGAGAGTGACCTTTTTTGCCAACTTGTCGGCAAGTTCGTTTTCAGGCTGATCTGCATGGCCAGGAACCCATTGTACCGTAATCGTAGTCTTGAGTGCATGGAGGTTGTTGGAGATATTGGAGAGTGCCAGGGAAGTGGACTGTCCAGGGCTGGGTTTGAAAGTATTAAGACATTGTATGGCAGCTTGATTGTCTGTGAAAATCCATATGTGTCTTTTGGTGAGGTTATTACGTTGACATATCTGAAAGTATTTCTGTGCAGCTTTAAGAATTCCAAGTAATTCAGCATTGTAAACTTCTTGTTGATGGCCCATTGGGTTGGTTGCTTCCATGACAGCTTCTCCGGTCATTTCCACAACAGTTCCTGCCTCTATGTTTTCCTTCGACATTGATCCATCTGTATAACAAACAATATTGTGGTTATCATTTTTCAACATTGCGTACTGTGCTCTATGGGCTTGAGCTTCCTTTTCTTTGGAGAGGTGGCTGATATGTGTTTTGACTCTGCTTTCAATCCATGGTGGACAGGTAGTGGTAGAGTAGGTTTCGATCTCCGATCTGTTTGAGATCCATGGACTGAGGGTAGATAACATTTGGATGAGACGTCTTTCAAATTTGCGGTTATTTTGTTGCATGCTATCCCAAGGAATCCAGGGTCCATTTGTGTTACTGGGCTCTGCAGATTCATAGAATGGAGGGAGAGTCGATGGACAACATTGTCGGATTGGGTGCATTTCAGAGAATGTAAGAATTCGAATTGCGTATTTTCTTCGCATGTGATTAAGTCCTACAGCTACCGGGGGGAGGGCAGATTCATTGTGTAGGGCTACTGCTGGTGATGTACGGAAGGCTCCAAGTATACAACGAAGGGCTGTATTCTGAACTGTCTCAAACTTCTGTTGATACCTGCATTCATATCCACACAATGTGTTAATGGCCAATTGTTGATGTATACCAGGGACAGCTGAAAGACAAGACTTTCAGTCGAATAATTTGAGTACTTGACTTCTGTTGATGAATCAAGAAGGTTGGTAGTGGGTCTGGCATGCAATCTGAATTTTCTGTTGGAAACCTTCAAATTGACTGCCAGTGAAAGTCCAGTCGACTTCTAGCTCTGTGGATCTGAACTGTTGATGCAGATACAGTGGAAGCTATACAATTAACTGCCAGTCGAAGTCTATTCAACCTGTTGCTCTGTGGACCTGAAAAATCAATTCAGATATATTGGCAGCTATCCAATTGACCTCAGAACCGTTAACACCGGGAGCGTTACCTCAGGATTACCAGTACTAGTAGTAGCGTTATTGCTTTCAGGACTTGCTTGCGATGAAAGTTATGAAGATTGGCTCAGAATGTGAAAGTCTCTAAGAGAATTCAAGGCAATGATGTTTTGGCTTTCCAATGTGTGTATTGTTAAGACTTGTTCTCCTCATTGAGGAGCTTGCCATTCTAATCTTGGAGATTCCAGAGGTCTTTTTACCTCTTTCCTCTTACTCTAACAATTACTTCTATCTACGCTTTTCCCATAAACTCATTTACCTAATCTCCCTTTGCACTGATATCCTTTAGTGTCCTTCACCGCTCTGTTGGACCTTCCATATCTCTCCGCTTAGATCTTCTACTCAGACAAATAAAGTCCCTAGTGATATCAGTTCTTTGGACCTCAATGGTCCGGACCTATTGTATCCTTTACATGTCCTACCTTCAAGGCGAATGGTATCCTTTCGATTGTGGGGGATATCAAGGCTTCATTAGCTATGATACAAACTCAGGTGCTTTCGTATTTAAAACCTTTCAGCTCTCTTCGCATTATCGGTGGCATGAACTGGCACCATATCTATCAACTAACACCTCTTTGTTCATAATCAATGATGTGATTGCCTGCATGACAGCTCATCTAATTTCATTGGTTGTGATAAACGGATCGAGTGATATCTTATAGATATTCGATGACATGCAGGGATGGCACTTGTACCATTCTGATCCAGCAATCATGGAGTGATTGTAGGTGACCCCGCTTCGAGCGTACCTAGTGGTATGTAACATGTGAGGTATACATCAGCAAAACAATTTTCGGTCCGGGCGGAATGGCTCCGTCAGAGTGGATGCGCTCCGTCAGAGCCGTCAGAGACACCCCTGTGGCGGCTTACTCCGTGTCCGGCATCAATGCCATGCGTCGCGTTGCATATCACCCTCTGATCGAAGTTTCACCGTTTCTTCTCGCTCTGTCAGTCGCCTGTTTTAAATGAACACTCTGGCGTTGTGGCTAACTGTGACCATACATTGGAAGGGGTTCTTTGGGTACGCACTTGCATCGGGATTGCAATGTGATGGATGACGCTGCGAAAATCTCTCCTCGCATTCCTTCTACCTGCGCGCAAAATATAATTCTCTCTGTACTAATTATACACATCATTCCAGGTCGCCAGATCTATATGGGTATTGACAATCCATCGCTCGTTCCGTCTGTCTCCTGTCTTAGGACTAGTAGCTATCTCTGGCATTACGTGCGTTCAGCCGACGATGTTTCCCACGCTGAAAACTTGCAAAGCAACGGCTGCCGGTACCTTTCTCACTTGTACAAATTTCGAGACGTGATCCAAGTTATCCGAGTTTTCTGGTATTGTGGTGAGCGCCAGAGCTAACCAGTACTCAATGAATGCTCCGTCCTCGTTCAGGAGCTTGATTTTGAATAGTCATTGCAGTTGCCATGGGAGACGACCATTCAGCGCGCCATAACACCTCTCCGGGAGTTGCTTTACCCACACCCAGTCGTTCTGTCGGTCCCCTCCGCACCAGCTGTGCACGGGATAATATACAATGCGACGCGTTGCAAGAATAAGAGACATGGTATAATTGCCCCCGCAGGGTAAGTATGCAACGTGACCCGTCACCTGGGCAATAGATAGCGTGTAATTCTCCGTCAAAGGGCACGACGTTCCGTCAGAGCCATCAGAGCTGTCAGGAATACCCGGGTGTGCATGATGGAAACTAGGGTTATTACTGATGTAACAGAACCTCTATATGCAACCCACAGGTTCCGGCAACAGGAGGGCAATTAAGCAAATAATCTTCATGACAGATATCTGCCCGGAGCCAGTACATTCAGGAACCTACAAGCTACCGATAAGATATTCAAGCCTTTTACCATATATCCTGGTGATTGCACACAGTTGTTGACGTCAACCACACCAGCACAACGGATTTTCGAAAGTAAGTCAACAACCAAGATGGCTATTGACAAACGGACACTGCGAATCGATTCCTTATCCCTGATTACCCCCCCTATGACAGGGCATCTCTTTTATAGGACCTGTATTGTTGCTGGGTTGAAAGCTGGGCCCCTTACCCCTCTTTCCCCCCCCCCCCCTTCAAAAGGGTCCCCACCGATTATTCAACAACCAATTCTTTTCCAATTGACTTCGTGCTTTTGGAGCATTGAGGGTACATATAAACGAGGCCCACGGTTCAATTTCAGATGGATAGCTCAGGATTTGCAATAGTTACACCAATTCATCGAAAGATCGCTATTACACACCTACCCCCCTCTATCGCAGCGGAATAAACTCTGATTCACAATCGGACAATGGCAATCGATTCAGTGGCCTTTACAGACCTTGCAACGAACCATTCACACCTCCCTACAAGCTCCAGACTGTGTGGGCCAAAATATATTGAAGCCAAAGACACAATGTGGAATCCATTGTTTCTCTGCGAGTTTTCACCCGTTCTGAACGACCTTGGAAAAACAGTTTCGATACACTTCCAGGTCTACTCTGCCGAAGGTTCAGCCTAATCGGACGAGATTTGTATGGGCAATGACCGTTTTCGATTATTCGCACTTTTTACCTACCTTTCTTTGGAACCTATTGGCCACCGGGGCCCAGCAGACCAATCGGGATATAGGTGACAATATCCGGCTACTTTGCTGCCATTAACCCCTAGAGTCTTTGGGTGGATCCTTCAGAATCAAGTTGCAGTTCCTTTCTTGCAGTGGTTTTACAGACCCAACACATAGCAGGCCTTCAAGAGGTTTTCGCGTCGCTAAGGGTATCTCTGTATCTGCTGAAAGGAGGCAAAGGCTCTAGTACAAGGCTTCAACACCTTGCTAAGACAAAAGAGGTGAAGCTCTAATCCCCTCAGGATATAGGTGGTACAGAGGCCACATATAAGAACATTCACATATCGGATATATACCAATTTCAAAATATTAGAAAATTACAATACCTTTAACATATTTAGAATACAGTGAACCCTGACAAGACATACATGTTAGACTCTACACCACTCCCACCCCCACCTGGTACTTTGAGGACATACGGAATGTATCTTTACCCAAATCCCAGTTCAGACCCACTCTCCGCAATGCATGCCCCTGCTGTATCAACTACAGTCTATACAGGATACAGATCTAAATGAGGACGGAATGGCAAAAATGCCCGCTCACGCCGACTACAGTCGAGGTCACCATACCTACAGCTCAATATTACTTGTACACATTTTTTAGTACCCATATGGCCATTGGATCAGCTCATCTCAGAATACCCTCTGGACCACCCCAACTATCATTCCCACCTCATCAACCAACCAACCCTGACAATATCGGAAACCCTGGAGATGCAGACCTGGATCTTGGAGATGCCCCAGAGAATGATGAGATTGAAGACCAATGCTTTTAAGATGATGATGATTCTGAAGATGAAAATTATTAAAACCTCATAATCAACCTGTTGGATGCAAACGATAAAGACGAAGATAGAATTCATCAGGTATTCAAAGCCATCGTTGAACCACTTCATCAGGATATTCTTAAAATCAACAAATGTCTTACTACTCAAAACCAAAAATTGGCAACTCGTATAGCCTCAAATGAAACCAAACATGAAATTGCCTTCAACACTATCTCTACCCTTGGACAACAAGTCCAATATCTTGTACAAATTCAAGCCTCATAGACAGATGTACCGCTGGTACACCCAGACCTACTAACACCATCTGTCCCAGAAGGAACTTCCCCAAGGCCTACATTATAGTCAGCAATTGTATCGGGATGTCCAAAGAAAGACCCCCCAAAGGACAAGAATAAACGTACCATGAATCCCCGTCCCCTTACCAAAAAGCAATGCATACTGGTAATAGCCCGACACAGTGATCAACCAGTCACTGCTGACCCTACCCAACATAAACTTGCAACCAATGCCACCCTCCGCAGGTGCCAGGCTCGCCTCTTGGCCAACATTGGTCATGTTGCTGCAAACTACAAATACAACCTGGTCCTCCTGACTGCTGATGCGTACCCTGTTGAATTGCTAGTAGCTCCCAAAGCTGCTATTGAGGAAACAGTTCGTTTAGTTGATACAACCGCCCAGAGAGTCAAAAAACAAAAAATCTGAATCCGAATGATGGTTCATTCCATCGATATTAATATGTTTCCCGAGTGTGAAACGGGAATGCAATTGTTGAAAGAACATATTGAGATGAACAACAATCTTATCATGCATTCAACCCTACTACGATCCGTGACAAAGCCAGAGATCCGACCCCATAACAAAGCAACCACAATGGTTATTGCAGTCCATACTGAGCATGAAGCAAGGTGTATACAAGACCACAGAGTTCAAATAGATGGATACACATGCAAGGATGACCAATATGTGGCATCCTGACCAACTGATCAATGTACTAATTGTCAACAATTGGGCCATTCCTACCTTCTCTGCAAACAACCTGCCATATGTAATATATGTACCGAACCCTACACTACCACTTTCCACTCGTGTGGATCGTGTCCCAGCAAAGGCAAACAGTGCGAACATGATATTGTCAAATGTTTCAACTGCAAGGGAAATCACCAGGCCGATGATTCCAAATGCCCAGAAATCACTACCCTCCGTGCCGAAGTTCAAGCCAAGTTAATCTGAGACCATGCAGCCCCCATCTATACCTAAACAACCTTCTTATTCATCAACCTAAATTCGAATAATACAAGATAATTGCAACTGTTCTTCCTTAGTTATCATTACACCTCTTGATATTGCAGTTGGAACGGCCGACCATCTTTTACTCTAAGAATCTGGATTCAACCCTAACATTACATTCATTACAACACACCCAGGATTTGAGCTTCTGATACCACCTAAAAACTTAAGAAAACACAATAGGACAATTGCCTATGTGGCCAACAACAACCCCTATATCAAATGCTTCCCACGTACCGATATCAGCTAGGATCCAGATATTCTTGTCCTTGAAATATCAACTTCCTCAATTGCACCGATCACAGTCTTCAATATTTATAATGAACATGAATGCTTATCTAACCTCTATACCATCTCAAGAAGCTTCACCAACATTCCACTCCCTGAACAATGAATTACTGCTGGTAATATGAATGCCCATCATACATGGTGGAATTCCCAAACCAAAACCCTCAAACGTGGAGACGAAAATGTTCAGATCATGGAAACTAATAATGTTTCTGTCCTCAATGAACCGGACACCCCAATATACTATAACCGAACTCGCAAGGGAGCCTCTATTATCAACCTTGCCTTTACATTACAAGCTATCCATGACTCAGTTATGAATTGGGCGGAGGATGACAATACTTCAACTCGCTCAGACCGTGCAACAATTCCACTCGATATTGTGGCAGAATCTGAACTAGTTACCACCGACTCCAATACGATCAGATACAACTGGAATAAAACAGATTGGGGCATATTCTCCCAAACTCTCAACACACTCTCCTATGCCTCACAATTGGTCTGGCAATACCTACACGAACAGCCAACTGAATCAAACCTTGATAAATCTTCCCACCAGCTATGAGATATGATTCTTGATGCAGTAAAGCAATCCACCCCTTTCCTCGAACTTACAACTCATTCGAAGTGCAGGTGGACACCCCAACTCAAAATCTCCAGAACAGATATGAACCGAGCCCAGAAATAGTGGAAGAACACTCACCTTGACAGCAATCATATCAAGTTCAAAGCTGTTCGCAACCAACGCTTCCGAGATATCTGCACCTCCAAAACATCAATGTGGATAGAATGTTTAGCAAATCCACAAGGCACCGAAATATTCACTGCCCTCCGTTAGACCAAACCAAGGAAAACCCAGAGAACACCACTCCTGTCATTCTCTAACATAACAGCTGTTACTTTCGAAGACAAGCCTGCCCTTTTCCGATCTACAATGTTCCCTCACCCACCAGTAGCACCTCCCCTGACTGAAGTCAGCAATCAACAAACCCTGCCATGAGTCAAATTTACCCCTACTGAAATCAAACAAGCAATTTTTACTTCTGCACCTCACAAAGCCCCCGGACCTGATTGACTTCCCTTTCACTGTCTCCTGCATGCCTACTTAGCTGCCACCGAACAATTCAACAGTCTGTTTGCATTACTCGGAACTACAGAATATCACCCCATCTGCTGGTGACAAGCAATAACTGTGATTATTCCCAAACCAGTAACGCTTGATTAATCAATACCAAATACCTACCGACCTCTTGCCCTTCTCAAATGCCTTGGGAAGATCCTTGAAAAGTTGATCATATGGCAAACTGACTGCATATATGGCTGAAAAATACAACCTACTACACAAAGATCAAATAGGGAGATTCTGATATTGATGCTGCCATGATACTTACACCTGAAATTGAACAAGGAAAGCAAGCAAAGGAAATCACCACTGCCCTCTTTATGGATGTAAGTGGTGCATGTGACAATGTATCCAAAGTCCACCTCCTCCAAAACGTATTACAACTGGGCTACCGAATACCAATTCTATTTTGGGTGGAATATTTGTTATCTAACCGCACAATAGTACTGCCATTCGATGGAAGAAAGGAAGACCTCAGTCCTGTCCGAACAGTAATCCCCCAAGGATCACCCGTATCACCAATTCTGTTCCTCCTGTACCTCAGACCTCTCTTCTACGAACTTGCGATCTACTAACCCAGCTCCTGGACTCCAAGCTACATTGACGATATTGCAATTGTGGTTCGAAATAATCCAAAAGACTATAATACACATTGACTGCAGGCAGCTGCACAAACAGCTTTCAAATGGGACTAAAACAATACTGTACGACGTGACGACTCAAGGTCAGAGATGATGTATTTCCACAATGAATGAAATGGCAATACCACAGATGATGAAAAGATTACCGCACCCAGTCGCACAACCATTTTCCCTGGCACAAAGGTCATCAACCCTGATATGGTAAGGTGGATTGGTATTTGGTTTGACAGGAAAATCAAATTCAAACACCATGTTATGCTGAAGGTTGCAAGTGGCAAAAGAGTCCTTGGAGCCCTGAAATCACTAGCCAAGACAGAATCAGGATTAACCCCTAGTGCAGTCCGCCAAGTATACAATGCATGTGTTATACCTGTTTGTGACTTCGGGGCCGAAGTGTAGTTTAAGGGGTATGCAACGAATCAACAGAATTTCGAGAAAATTGAGAATATGGCCATTCATTGTATACCTGAAGCCATCCGTACATCACCAACAATAGCCCTACACAATGAATCTACCATCCCACCAGTAGCTGTAGGACATAACCACATGCGGAAGCAATATACAATTCGAATACTTACATTCTCTGCAATGCATCCATCCAGCAACGTTGTCCATTGACGTTCCCTCCATTCTAAGAATCTCATGAGTCCAGTACAACAAATGGACTCTGAATTTCTTGGGACAGCATGCAACAAAATAACTGCAAATTTGAACCACACCTCATCCAATCATCATCTACCCTCAGTCCATGGATCACAAACAACTCGGAAATCGAAACCTACTCTACCACTCCCTGTCTACCATGGATTGAAAGCAGAGTCAAAACACATATTAGTCTCCGCTCAAAAGAAGAGGAACCCAAAGCCCATGAAGCACAGTACCCAATGTTGAAAGACGATAACCGCAATATTGTTTGTTATACAGATGGATCAATGTTCAAGCAAAATATAGGAGCAGGAACTGTTGTTGAAATGATAGGAAAAGCAGTCATGGAAGCGACCTATCCAATGGACCATCAACAAGAAGTTTACGATGCTGAATTACTTGGAATTCTCAAAGCCGCACAGAAATACTTTCAGATATGTCAACATAATAACCTCACCAAAAGACACATATGGATCTTCACAGACAATCAATCTGCCATACAACGTCTCAATACTTTCAAACCTGGCCCTGGACAGTCCACTTCCCTGGCACTCCCCAATATCTCCAATAAACTCCATGCACTCAAGACTACGATCACAGTATATTGGGTTCCTGGCCATACAGATGTACCTGGAAACGAACCTGCCGACAAGTTGGCAAAAAAGGCCACTCTCGAATAACTACCTACCTACTATCATTCCTCCTTATGCTACCTCAAGAGGGTTACCCGAGTAGCTAAAATGCAGGAATGGAGTGAGTGGTGGATGCGATACCCAGCAAAGGGAAAGAAATATATTGGAACTTTCTGTACCAAACCAGACCACATCTCCACCAGTAGTAACCACCAGTGTACCTCAACTCTCACACAATTACGAACAGGCCATTGTTACTTCCGCAGTTACCTATACAAAATACCAACAAACTCTGTTTAGTTTCTCCACTCTCCATGTCGCTATGGAAGTTCCCATTAACCAGAACATCTTCCTTCGAGATGCCCCTTGTATCAATACGAAAGGCAAAGAATGCGGAAAGATATTGGAGTGGTTCACCCTTGATATCTCTGGAAGCATCTTGTATATACCGACAAAGCAATGTAAACTTTGAAATATTTTCTGCATGACAAAAATATAGCAACATGAAAATGGTACCTGGGACATTTCTGTGATGGTGAATACCTCGGGCAGGGTGACAATTGGATTGTAGGTCGGGAAACTATCAACAATGAGCTGGAGGAACATCAGAACGAGAGTGAAGAGGATGTTGTGGAGCATGATGAACAATCGGAAGGCAGAGGTATGGTTGGACAGAATGAGCGAAGGTGAAATGGGAAGGGTGGAGGAGGGCAAACTCCAGGGGGAGAATCTGCATGATATGCCATCTACCTAGCCAGAGGTCTTTCGTTTATCCTTTGTTTAGTTTCATTTGTTGTACTTGTTCATGGTTATTTGTTTGTACTTGAACGGCCACAGCCTGCAGGTTGCATGCTGTATGATGAATAAATACATAAATAAAGGCATCTCACCATTCCTTGCAAACTATGCATTCAATCCTCAAACGAATTAGCCTATTGGGGCAGAGGACAAAAATCTGGTATCAAGGAACTATGTCCATTGGATATCAAGCGTGTTTAATCTAGGTCGGAAGGGCTTAGAGAAGGAAAAACAAACAATGGGAAAGTACCACGATAAACATACTAAGGAACCACCAAAGCATCAGGCTGGTGACGTAGTTATGTTGAATGGGAAAAACCTCAAGACCAGGCATCTATCAAGGAAGATAGATGTGAAGCTACATGGTCCTTTGAATGTTCTACGGTACTGTCACCCATGCCTATAGGCTGAATCTGCCTAAACTGTGACATATTCAGAATGCTTTTCATGTCTCTCTCTTTGAATCCTATCGAACAGCCACTACCACAATCCGAACTTCGCCAGAACTCACCTCAAGTAATGAAAATAAGAAACTGGGTTATGAGGTTGTTAGCTATCAGTAGGAAACAGGTTTTGAGGTAGAAGAAGTTATGGGTAGCCACTGTGGCAAGGAATTAAAGAAGGTATTATACTTGGTTAAATTGAAAGGATACCCAGACAAAGCAGACTGGACTGAGGAACCTTATGAGAACTTTGATGACAAGAGGTTATTAAAGGAGTATTATAAGCGACACTCTCAGACAGCTAAGAACAAGAGGTTGAGCCAGGACCTTTTTCCCACAAAGGGTTTGTAACGGCTAGCAAGACCCCTAGGTTATGGATTAGCTTTGGAGCACAATGCATCATGTTCTACCAGCTCAAGGAAGAAAGGACAGACTTGGGTTTTGGACACAAGAGGTCAATTTCACCAAAGCAAAGAAGAGCAGATTTGTATAATCGTTTAGAAACGAACTCTGTAAGAAGAGAGGTATTGTTACACCTTACATATTATATACCACTAGATACGCTCGAAGCAAGGTCACCTACGATCACTCGATGATTGATGGATCAGAATAGTACAAGTGCTATCTCTGTAGGTTATCGAATATGTACAGGATATCACTTGTTTCGGTTATCACACCGAACGAAATAACATGAACTGCTATGCAGTCAACCGCACCACTGATTAAGAAAGAAGGATAGTTACTGGATTGATATGCTGCCAGCTCATAACACCGATACTATGAAGACAGCTGAAAGGCTGTGGATACGAAAGCACCTGAGTTTGCATCAGGGTTGATGAAGCCTTTGATGTCCCTCACGATCGAAAGAATACGATTTACCTGGAAGCTACGAGATCGAAATGATACCATAGGTTCAGACCACTGAGGTCTGGAGACTGATATCAGTAGGGACTCAGATTCATCTAAGTAGGAGTTCTGAGCAAAAGGATGCGGAAGGTTCCGCAGAGTGGTAAAGGCTAAGGAAGGTCATTGGTGCGAAGGGTGGTTAAATAGAGAAGCTCATGAGAACAGTATAGAAAGAAGTAATTGTTAGGGCGAGAGAAAAGAGGTATAAAGACCTCTGGAATCTATGAGGATAGAAGTGCAAGCTTCATGACGAGGAGAACTAGCCTTGACAATATACACATTGGAAAGCCAAACATCTATGTCTTGAATCTTCTTAATGACTTTCATATCCTGAGTGAATCTTCATAACTTCCATTGCAAGCGAGTCCTTAAAGCAGTAGAGATAATACCTGTCCTGGTAAAACTGGAGTGATACTCCACGCATTCCATCAGCATGGAAACGAATCGTATCTCAACGATCAAAGATTGAGCGACCCCTAAATCTGTGCAAGAAGTGCAGGATCTTCTTGAGTTCACAAACTTCTACCGGAGGTTCATCCAAAAATATGTCACGGTCACCTTCCTGCTAACAGAATTGCTAAAAACCAATGGACAGAGCAGTAATAAGTCAAAACAACCATCAAATGGATCACAGCCTATCAGTCCAAAATGAGGTGGACTTGGGAAGCCAAGCCGGCCTTCTGAAAGCTAAAGAACGCCGCTTCCGAGGCACCGATCGTGCAGCAGATCGACCCAGCCCAGCCCATTATCCTCCAGATGGACGCGAGCCGCTTTGCAATTGCAGGTATTCGAACTCAGTATACTGGCTTCTGAACCCTTCGACCAGTCAATCGTTACTCTCGACAGTACTCTTCAGCTTAGCAGAATTACGACACGGACAATTGGGAACTCCTGCCCATCGTCAACACCCTCATGCAATGGTGACACTATGTGGGAGGTGCACGCCACAAGGTCTTGGTGCAGTGCGACCACAAAAATCTCCAGTATTTCTTGACATCGACAGTACACTTTCAGCGACAAGTCCGCCAGGCTGAGATCCTATCTGCATACCACTTCACAATTGAGTACCTGGAAGGCACAAAATACCCCGCTGACGGCCAATTGAGATATCCCAATTATGAGATCGGCTACAAGAATTCTGTTGGATGGCTTTTGGTGACCCTGGCAGTTGAACCCTACGATGACCTCCTGCCGGCAATAATGAAGGGTTTGACTATGGACCCATTGGCAGTCGACATCTCGGGAAAGCTAGTAGATGAATCAACGGCCACAGGGGAAGTAGAAGACGAGAGCCAATAGAGTGTCATCGCTGAAGCTCTGACATACAAGGATAAGATATATGTCTCCGCTGATACACTCTATGGCAAAGTGATAGGTCTCTTTAGTGTTGGCAACGAAGCAGATCGGTTCGTCGCGAATCGAACCAAGGTGGGGTTCGACACGGATTTGATCCGAGATTTGGACGAAGTTCCGAGGTTTGTCCGAACCTGTTTGCGAACTATCTATCTTCGAACGATAATAGGTAAGCGAGGTCCTGTCCGATCGGCTCAATTTGTAGCGCATCTTGTAGCGGGAGAAGTTAGCTACAAGATGCACTAAAAATCGAGCGGATCGGACAAAACTCGCTTACTTAATGTTGTTCGCAGTTGTAGGTCGAAATGGTGGGGTTTGAGGCGAAAGGCTTGGCAAGGATCCGGTTTGCATGGACCAAATCGGTTCGTCAATTGTACGAACCCCGGGCGGTTCGTTGCCAACACTAGGTCTCTTTCATGACACCCCTGTGTCCGGTCACTTTGGACCTCTTCATTCTACTGAGCTAGTGTCTAGGGATTTCTATTGGCTTCCGAAGAACAAATACATAAGAAAGTATATCAGGAGCTGCGAAGTATGTCACCGAATCAAGGCTCCATGGCATACCCACCACTTAATCAACATGCCACTACCACCACCAAGACAATTCTGGGAAGGTGTCACCATCGACTACGTCATAGATTTGCCGGAATTGACTGCCTCCTGATACATGGAAATCCTAGTCATCTTTGATCGTCTGACGAATATTGCGACTTACCTGCCCTGCAGAAAGTACATCGACTTACCAGACCTAGTTAGACTCTTCTTCGAGCATGTAATCTTGAAACGCGGTACCCCTGACAACATCATTACTGACCGGGATACCAAATTCACCAGCTGATTTCAGATGAGGGTCTGCATCCACATGGGTATGGATAACTGAATATTGACTGCATTCTATGTACGGAGGGATGGCCAGACAGAGCAGCAGAGTCAGACGATTGAGCTGTACTTCCAGGCCTTCTGCAAATATGGGCAGGATAACTGGGTGGAGTTCCTACCATTGGCAGAATTCGCCTACAACAATACTGTGCATGCTTCAACAAGGATGACCCCCTTCAGAGCCCACTACAACTACCTCCTGACGATCCAGTTCAAGGTACCAAAGGACTTATCCCGATTGAAGTTGAAAGCCCAAGTGGACTTCATGGCAAGGGTCCTCAAGGAAACGTACTGTATCCTCAGAAAGAACCTGTTGGATGCCCAAGCCCACCAGACAAAGTATGTCTGTATCAATGAAATGATTTTCAAGGTCGGAGATAAGGTCTGACTTTCAACTCAAAATATTAAGACAATGAGAACATTCCAAGAAGTTGGATTACATGCATGTGGAATCATATATGATGAGTAGAGTCATCAATAAGAAAGCTTACAGATTAGACTTGCCAAAGATGATACATATACACAATATATTCCATGTCTCCCTACTTGATATGTACTCTCTGCCTGCTATCGGCCAGCTACCATCAGAACCATAACTGACCATTGTCGACCATATATAGATGAATGGGAGGTTGATCAAATTCTCAATTCCAAGTGACGCTACTGAACGCTATACTATCTCTTTCGGTGAGCAGGTTACAACCACCTACGTATGAGCTGGGATCCGGCGGAGAATGTTGAAAATTGTTAAACACTAGTCGACCAGTTTCATCAGGAACAACAACTGAGCAACGAACAAAATCTACAGATTTATGCAGGATTCAGGGCTATGGAGATTTCCTGAAATGTACCCTATCCGACAACGTTGTCCATCAACTCTCCCTCCATTCAATGAATCTCCTGAGTCCAGTAACACAAATGGACCCTGGATTCCTTGGGATAGCATGCAACAAAATAACCGCAAATTTGAAACACGTCTCATCCAAACGTTATCTACCCTCAGTCCATGGATCTCAAACAGCTCGGAGATCGAAACCTACTCTACCACTGCGTGTCCACCATGGATTTCAACCAGAGTCAAAACACATATCAGCCCCCTCTCAAAAGAAAAGGAAGCAGAAGTCCATGAAGCACAGTACGCAATGTTGAAAAACGATAACCGCAATATTGTTTGTTATACGGATGGATCAATGTTGAAGGAATACATAGGGCCAGGAACTGTTGTGAAAATGACCGGAGAAGCAGTCATGGAAGCAACCTATCCAATGGGCCATCAACAAGAAGTTTACAATGCTGAATTACTTGGAATTCTTAAAACTGCACAGATATGCTTTCAGATATGTCAACGTAATAACCTCACCAAAAGACACATATGAATCTTCACAGACAATCAAGCTGCCATACAACATGTTAATACTTTCAAACCCTGCCCTGGACAGTCCACTTTCCTGGCACTCTCCAATATCTCCAACAACCTCCATGCACTCAAGACTATGATTACAGTACAATGGGTTCCTGGCCATACAGATATACCTGGAAAAGAACTTACCGACAAGTTGGCAAAAAGGGCCACTCTCGAAAAAACACCTACCTACTATACTACCTCCTTATCCTACCTGAAGAGGGTTATCCGAGCAGCTAAAATACAGTAATGGTGTGAATGGTGGATGCGATACCAAGCAAAGGGAAAGAACAATGTTGGAACTTTCAGTACCAAACCAGACAACATCTTCACGGCTTGTAACCGCCAGTTTACCTGAATGGTCACACAATTATGAACAGGCCATGGTTACTTCCGCAGTTATGTTTACAAAATACCAACGAACTCTGTTGACTCCTCCCACTGCCCATGTCGCTATGGAGGTTCCCAGTCACCAGAACATCTTCTTTTGAGATGCCCCTTATATTAATGTGAAAGACAAAGAATGCGGAAAGATATTGGAGTGGTTCACCCTCGATATCTCTGGAAGCATCTTCTATATACTGACAAAGCAATGAAACCTTTGAAAAATTTTCTGAACGACACTCATATAGCAACAGCAAGGTGGTACCTGGGCCAATTCCGTGATGATGAACACCTTGGGTAGGGTGACAATTGGATTGTAGGTCAGGCAACTGTCAACAATGAGGAGGAGGAACATCAGAGTGACAGTGGAGAGGAAAATGAGGGGCAAGATGAAGAATCGGAAGGGGGAGGGGTGGTTGGAGAGACTGAGCGATGGTGAAAGGGGAAGGGTGGAGGAGAGTAAACTCCAGGGAGAGAACCCGCATGATATGCAGGACCAGGTAGAACGAAACTGACAGATTTTTCACTATTGTACAAAGTGTGTTACAGACCACTATGATTTCTTGAATGTTTCTTTGTAACTAGAGCAGGGGTGACAGGAGGCTGCCGAGCGGTGCTAGCTAGCCAGGGGTTTATCGTTTTTCATTTGTTCGGTTTCATTTGTTATGCTTGTTCATGGTTATTTGTTTGAACTTTACTGGCCATAGCCTGCAGGCTACATGCTGTATGATGAATAAATAAATAAACAAATAAACTGGACTATGGAGAATCAGGAGTAATGGAAGATCGGGAGGATTTGCATGGTTTCTTGATTTTCTTTCTTTCTTTCTTTCTTCTCTTCTTATAAATTCGGCCTATTATAAATGACGTTGGGATGAGTTTCACAACCTATCACTGGAAGTGGATTTAATCATGCACTGAATATGTCACGGGGCTGTCATGATGGCACCAAACGATCGCGAAACATATTCCGTGGTACAAAGGGGTATGTACCATATCTTGTCTTTCTTTATGCATATATATATTGAAGCCCAGTAGGTCTGTACATAGTAAGGGGGATAATGTAATGGCAATACTCTAGGCACTTGACCTCGTAAGTACACTTGGCTACGTAGGTGTGGTTGGCCTCGCAAATGCACTTGGCCTTCATTTGTACACTCCGCTTTGTGAGTGCCATTGGCTGCCAAGTTGCACTTTGTTGCCAAGGCCAAGTAATCGACTTTCATATATAATCACCATGCGAAGAACTTTTTGTATGCTTGTTATTATCTTACTTAATTACTTATTTACATTACTCTTCAATTGATATCATCCTATTTAGCACTTATTATGTTTGCAACCATATCGACGTATAACCATCTGTATCAGGGTGTATATCCTTATATGAACATTCTTATCACTTCTATTACCCATACAGCAACTGCATATGAGGTTGATTAATTGTCAGTTACAGCCCATACATGCTACCCAGTACTGATGTATTATGTAGGTCTGTAATCAGTATATGGCTAAAAAGAATGTCAAAAAGTTCTGCTCTGACCACAGCTTTTGGAACCTGAGGAGTGATGTTATGGCTACTGTAATATAGTTGTTGAAATGTGATCACTGTTATGTATTCAAGATTTGATGGATGTGAAAATCTCAAATAATACTGCATACTAGTACTTTTGTTTATCAGTCAGGGCCAGGGACATTGGTCTGATACACATTTCAAATGCCCGCACTAATTATACTGATTTACTTACACTTATTCAAAAGTTTCCATATACCTGGTATAATGCAATGGGGATTCCTCCATAGAATAAACAATGTTACCTTTTTCTTCGATGCTATCGTATTAGCTGGCAACTGAAGAGCTGGTCAGAAGGATGAGAGCCTAGCATGATCAACAAGTCCAATCGCTAGACTCATTCAGTACGTACACTTCATATCGACACTGCACATATATGCTAACATAGATCTCTACAAACAAATATATAATAATTCAGATTCGTGATACTCAGACAAAGAGGTTGAGAATGTCTTTCTGCACTGTGTATAAGTTGAAATCTAGCACAAGGCTTAAAAGAACCCAAAACTCCTCCCTATTACCTTAGAACCGTGAAGAATATACAAGGATCTCAAGCAGTTGCTTTTCCTTCAAAACCTACAAGTCTAGAATGCATCATATATGGAAAAGATGTAGAATATGGTATACTCTACCCAAAATGAATAATCAGATATTGAGTCATCTGGAGATCATGATCATTGATATTTAGATGTCTCCTCTATTTAGTTGATTTGTTTCTTCCAATGTCTCGTATTGTATTCGTTTCCAGCATTGCATTCTTGTATTGTTTCTGACTTCATAGGCTATGTGTCAAGTACTGTCTTTCTCTTTCATTGGTTCGAATCCTCTTCTCATATCTTTAAATTCCTTCTCTGATTCCGAGTCTATAGTTATGTTTTCTGAATGTCTTCTAAGTTACTTTGTTTCTTTCTCAACTGGTACTTGTTCCTGGTATCTCTCTTATTTCCTGCAGTTTCTTCATATGTTCAGGATCTCTTTCAGATGACTTTCACATCTGTATCTTGTTCCAAGTCTATAGACATATTTCTGTGTCTTTTACTATTCATCTATCATCTATATAATTTTAGTCAAAGGTTATTTTAGATTCCTATATTTATCTTTTACAGGATTTATTTGTACAATTGTAACACCGGAAGCGTCACCACAGGTTTACCAGTACAAGTAGTATCCTTGCTGCTTTCAGGACTTGCTTGCAATGGAAGTAATGAAGATTCGCTCAGGATGTGAAAGTCACTAAGGAGATTCAAGACAAAGATGTTTGACTGTCCAATATGTATATTGTTAAGGCTAGTTCTCCTTATCAAGAAGCTTGCCCTTCTACCCTTGGAGATTTCAGAGGTCTTGATACCTCTTTGCTCTCGCTCTAACAATTACTTCTATTTATGCTTTTCTCATAAGCTTTTCTACCTTGCCACTCTTTGCACCAATATCCTTTACCGCTCTGCCGGACCTTCTGTATATTTCTGCTTAGATCTTCTACTCAAACACATAGAGTCCCTACTGATAGCAGCCATTCAGATCTCAGTGATCCGGACCTATCATATGCTTTCGATTTCTTAACTTTCAGGTGAACGGTATCCTTTTGATTGTGAGGGACATCAAGGCTTCGTCAGCTATGATGCAAACTCAGGTGTTTTCATATCTACAGCTTTACAGTTGTTTACGCATTATCGGTGGTATGAGCTGATAGCATATCGATCCATTAACTATCCCTTATTTCTTAACAGTGCTGTGGTTGACTGCACAACATCTCATTTTATTTCGTTGATTGAGATAACCAACTCGAGTGATAACTTGTGGATATTCGATGATGAACAGGGATGGCGCTTGTACCATCCTGATCCAGCAGTCATCAAGTGATTTTAGGTGACCCAGCTTCAAGCATACTTAGTGATATGTAACATGTCAGGTGTAATGCTACCTCCCTCCTTACAGAGTTCATCTCCTCACGATCATACTAATCTGCTCTTTGTTGCTTTGGTAAAAATGAACCCTTATACCCAAAACCAAAGTCCGTCTATTTCTTCCTTGACCTGGTAAAATATGACCCCTTGTCCCCAAACCAAATTCATAACCTAGGTATCTTGCTAGCCGTTAAAATCCCTTTGTGGGGGAAAGGTACTAGCTCAACCACTTATCCTTTGCCATGTGATGGTTCCACTTATAACAATCTTTGAACCACCTCTTGTCATCAGAATTCTCATAAGGTTCTTCAGTTCAATCTGCTTCGTCTGGATACACTTTCCATTTGACCAAGTACCGCACCTTCTTTCGTTTCTTGCTATACTGGCTGCTCATGACCTCTTCCACCTTGTAACCTGTTTCATACTCATAGCCATCGACATTATATCGTTTTTCATTAACTTCGTTATTCGAGGCGAGATCTGGTGCAAGTCTGATTGAAATCATGGGGTTTCAACAAGGTTCAATGAGAGAGACATGAAAAGTATTGTGGATACGCCACCGTTTAGACAGCTCTAGCTTTATAGCTGTAGGTGAGAGTACCTTTGGAACCTCAAAAGGACCATGTAGCTTTGTAACTAGCTTTCTTAATGGATGCCTGGTCTTGAGGTTTTTTCCATTCAACATGACTAGGTCACTAACCGAATGCTTTGGTGGTTCCTTAGTCCATATATCGTTGTACTTTCCCATTGATTCTTGTGCTTTCTCTCAGCCTTTTCAATATAGATCATGCATGCTTGACATCCAATAGACACAATTCCTTGATGCCAGATTCTTTGTCTCTGCTTCAATAGGCCAATTTGTTCAAGGATTGAACTCTTAGTTTCCAAAGAAAGGTGACATGCCAGTTGCGGTAGTAAGAGATTTCTTATGGGCATACTCTGCCATTTGCAACATCTCTGACCAGTTATTTTGTTCGTAATTGCAGTAGTTCCACAGATAGTATTCCAACATTTGGTTGAATCTTTCTATTTGACCATCGGTCGGTGGATGAAATTGCGATTACATCCTTAACTGAATATTAACAGCTTCAACCATAGAACACTAAAAGACTGATATGAACCTAGAATCTCTGTCTGATTCTATGTTCGAGGGTAGACAATAGAACCTCCTTACTTCTTTCAGAAAGATCCTGACAAGGTCTGTAGCTTTCTTCTCGCCATCTTTCAGCGGTATGAAGAGTGCCATTTTCGTGAACCTATCAACGAAAACTCTTACTGACGTACAGCTATCTGACATTTAGGGCAAGACTAGACATAGTCCATGATGAATTTCTCTATCTCTGGTCAGAAGATGTTCCTTCGAACCAGCTAAATTATCTTGTCCTGCCCCATATACCTAGCTACCTTCAAATCATATTCCGCTTCGAATATTTGTTTTCGTAACAGGAGATTATCTGGGATCCACAGCCTGCCTTTATAATAAAAGGCTTCGTCTTCGAACGAGATGTCAGAACTTGGACTGCTTTCCATTGTTCTGACATACTCTTTCTGTGTAACACCGGGAGCGTCACTCCAGGTTTACCAGTACAAGTAGTATCCCTACTGCTTTCAGGACTTGCTTGCGATGGAGTTTATGAAGATTCGCTCAGGATGTGAAAGTCACTAAAGATAAAGAATCAAGACAAAGATGTTTGGCTTTCCAATGCGTATATTGTTAAGGCTTGTTCTCCTCGTCAAGAAGCTTGCCCCTTCTACCCTCGAAGATTCTAGAGGTCTTTATACCTCTATCCTCTTGCTCTAACAATTACTTCTATCT
>MU122422.1:24701-34869 GCA_014904905.1 Wilcoxina mikolae CBS 423.85 | reverse complement strand
AGTTATACTATGTTGAGAAGAAGGAAGGTGTCTAACAATCATTTGACATCAACCCAGTATTCAGACACATATTTACTGCTGAGGATGTGAACATTTGTGCAAACATCATAACAAGTTCAATTGAACTACTTGTAGAGAACAATGGTCGGATATTCGAACATTTATTTACTGCTGACATTGTGAACATTTGTCCAAAAATCTTAGAAAGTTCAATTGAACTACTTGTAGAGAACAATGGTCGGATGTGGTACAGTGAGTCAATTGTATTTAGTTACTACTTGTAGAGAACATTGGTTGGATATTCAGACATTGATTAACTGCTGACAATGCGTCGGGAAAAGTGCCCGCGTTACCGTAATCGGGATTTGTTATCGCTGTTACCGCTATGTTATGGGATGTTTTTGCTGCTACCGCACCACCATGGGTACGTTATCATAGCTTATCGCAGCTTATCGCGGCTTACGGGGCGCTACCGTATATTCGCGTATGGTTTTTCGATTTGCAAGATAATATGGGAACATATGAGTATGATTTGTCACTATGGGAATTGAATGCCCGTCCAAGTCCTTCTAATTCGCATAGATCTTGACATTACTCATTTATCGAATATAAAATTGTAACGGTGTTACAGAATCTACATATATCTAAATTTCAATAGCTCAAGAATGCAACAACTCTTACAACGACTCCCAAGATAATCTAACCACGGCCGATGGCATGACACAGTGACATGACGTTTGGTGGTGACTGACACCGGCCCAGATATGGTGGACGGCGGTGACTCCGACAGTGGCTGACAACTCTGACATGGGCTCACTCTGACATCATGGTGCGACTCCGACAGTGGCTGACAACTCTGACAACTCGCTCCAGTGGGCAAGTACTTAAAACGGTTCAGGCACCAAGACGACGACAAATACTGGTGGTGCGAACGAGGAAGCGGCGCAAGAGTAGTGCAGACGCGAGAGCATCTATTCCGCCACTGCAGCCGGTGGCAAGACAAGCAGAAAGCGCTCTGGAAAGAGGTGAGGAAGGCGACAGGCTGGAAAGCGGGCAGATGCCGACACGAGCAGGTCTGTGAGCTGTTTTCCATGGAGAAATGTGACCAAGCTGTGATGGACTTCCTGGGGGCGACGGACGTTGGGAAGTTCCCGCCCAAGTGAATTATTTTGAGAATCGACGAAGTTTGAGTGGGCCCGCACGGACCACCCTCTGGCCCGTGCTTTGCTTGCGTCCATGTCTTGGCGGCTTGGCTGGACATAAGCAACTTGACTGGCCGAACCGATAGCCGGGTAACGAGAAGGCGGAGGAGTGAGATGAGTGAGATTAGGTGGTTCGAGGGTCTTTCTTTCCGGTTCCTTTCTTTTGTCCTTAACAAGCTTTTTGCTTTCCTTTGTTAGAAGGGGACGACGGGTAGCAGGAGCGGAGCGGAGCCATCTAACCGGCTTGCCCGGAGGCGGCGGGGACTAGGGGTCTGTCATACTCTAAATAGAGTGAATACAGTATGATTAAAACAAAAAAAACTCTGACAACTCTGATAACTCTGACAAAAACTCTGACAACAACTCTGACAATAACTCTGACAACAACTCTGACAACGGTTCAGTCTCTGACAAGCTGGTGTGGTAGGCTGACTGCATCTAGTATATCATGTTGTATTTTTCCAAAGATGTATACTGGTTAATAAAATATTGGTTCTCATCACCACCACTCGGCACAAGATTCACGGGAATGACAACTGAAGACACATTTATGATCCGTCGTGATTTTTGTAGAACATCCCGACACATTATCATCCCATGATTGAAGTTTGGCATAGCAGACGACGGATATTCTAATTCTTCCACCAATAAAAGGTCGTGATGCACACTCCGCCATACCACCCTCCTGTTTCCGTTGGCTTTCCCGGTGTTAATGCGATCGCTGAAACGAAAAGCATACAGTAAATTGGCAGGGCGATATCCTTGAGGCCGAACCCAGCTATTATTCCGTGGTGCTCGATCCTCTTGTATCAAGATATGGTCGAATCGATTGCCATGTTCGCGCCATTTCTCTACGCATCTTGCTTTTTGAACTTTGACGGGATCAGGATTGCTGTGCTGCTGTATAGTGACTGTGACGCCGTTTGCTATGCGAATCTTTTGATGGAGAATCCACGAATCTCGGGACCCAGAGGCTCGCAGGTCTTGGCTGGAATCCGGATCCATTCGGAATGCCGCAAAATATTATGTCAGAGATTGAATGAACTCTGACATAATGATGTCATTGGGAAATGCCAGAGATGCAATTGTGTTGCGCTTTTTCATCACTCCATTGATGCGGGGGTTAAGGCTTGGTATTGGTTTGTTGCACGAATGGGAGTCTCCCATAAGCAACTTTCTGTATGTATCTGCCTTGGCTGAGAGTGGGGCAGCTTCAATCATGTACCGCAGAATGCTGACTCTCGACTTGATATGAAAGAGACGTGTTTCCCATCTCAACATCTGCGGAATATAGTCAACCTTGTTCGATGCACGATAACCATCTTAGATGAGGTTTTTGTGGGCGGCTTCAGACACTTCGGTGTCACTGTTATCGGCGGAACCCATCTCCTTGATACATTCGATGTAATGAAATAGGGAATGGATTTTGGGGATTTTGCTTATAGACTGATTGTGGCGGTATGGTAAAAAGAGGTGTATGTTCCTGCTGAGGCCGTGAAGTGCGTCCTAAAGATATCGGAGTGTGGTTTCGGTGTGAGTGTGGTATCCGGCAATCAGTATGAAGTCAGTGACCGATTTGAGGAATTTGAGGTGATTGGGATGCCCTTTGAGAAGAGGGGCCAGTGCTGCCAGCCGAACCTTCAACATATCTTTGTATTCGCTACCGGTCCATTGTTTGACTCGAGTCAATTTGTCGCCAAACTGGCGAATATCGGAGAAACGAGGCAATGCGAAAAATCATTCATCTATCAGCTCCAATGCCTTTTCTGCGCCATATATATCTTTCAGAAAATCAACCATCCATTCCCATGTGTGATCTTTAAAAACGCCCTTCAAGAGCTGATGCAGTCTATCAATGTTCATGTTGGTATATATGTTGCAACCCGCATGGTCATCGGTGAGATTTGGGCAGTTTTCAAACTTCCACAACCCCACATCGTTTGCAGCCTCTACTGACATATCTTCATATCGTTGGGGATGGCGTCGTCTTGGCCTGCGGTTAAAGCCGGGCATGTCATCAGGATCTATCTCACAACGAGGACTCCAGCCATACTTGACCCAAGTTATATTACATTGCTCTGGGTAGTCTGCGAGGAATGATGCAATCCGGGAATATGTGTGACGAGTGCGACCGGCTGCACACACAACCTTGATTCCACTCTTCGCCGGCTCCTCTAAAGGACGAAGGATTGTTGCCATAGATTCTTGATATGCAATCTTAATAGTGTGGGTTTTCGGGCCGTTTGGACATCTCGGCAGAAGTCCAATAAGTATCAATCCGTTCGACTTAACAGATCGTCGTTTCGCCTTGGAAACGTTGGCGATACTATGATAAACAGGCCATGCTGACTTGTCACCACTCAATGTTGAGAGCATGGTTTTGTCACTACCGAGTATGACTGGGACGACTGTCGATCCATCTGGCAAGGATTCCTGAAATGTATCAGCCAAATGACACCGAGACACTCTGACACCGCGATACTCTGACACCGCGACACTTTGACACTGTGACACTCTGCACACCGCGACACTCTGACGCTCTGACACTCTGACAACACTCTGACACCGCGACACTCTGACACCGCGACACTCTGACACCGCGACACTCTGACACCGAGACACTTGGACACCGCGACAATTTGACAACGTACGTTGAAACCGCGACCCTTTGACACCGCGACACCGCGACACCGCGACACACTGACAGCACACTCTGACGTCGCGACACTCTGATACTGCGACACTCTGACACACACTCTGACTGAAAAGAACTTTCTAACAGAGGGAAACTTGCCTGTGTTTTCCACCACCAGTCTGCAGTCCACATGTCGGCATATATACGTTCGCCGCTTGCATCAATTTGCCGTACTGGGGCATAAGAGAGATGCTCTTTGAACGGTCGGTGGCCAACAATATATTGTACTGCCGCAATAGGATTCCGGTACCAGAATACGGTGGCTTTTCCTTCAACATTGACTGAACCCTCCTCCTATCCGCATCCAAGCCCCGTCCATGTGTTCCATGTCCGCAATTAGTTGATATAATTGATCTGCATGCTTGGCATCGGCGCCAGGAACAATAAGATGTCGTTTAAAGAGGTTATTGAGTTTCGTTTTCCGCATGTTTGAGTCCACAATGGAACGACAAAGTTGCCATTGTTCGGGTGTCGTAAATGGTGCAAGTGGGTCCCAGTTATCCAGTTCAAATGATGGTACATGTACTATATCGTTGACAGGGGCTCCAGCATTTGGGAAAACTTCCGTACATTGTGTGTTGTCGTCAAAACTGAAAATGACATCTGCGTCTGCCTCTGCATCGAGCCTTGGCTCCCTAGGTTGGAACCAAGCATCGGACTCCTCGGGCTCAACGTAATTTGTGTGGCGACCATGTGTTATACGACGATGGCGTGCGAGACCACTATGTCGGGAAAAGTGGCGCCCGCAAGATGTGCAAATGAAGGATTGCATGAGTGAACTTTGATGGTGAACATGTTAGAATCAGCTTACTCCCTTAACCCCAAACAGGGTGCGAATCACGTGTTGGCGCGTAATGCATAATTGCACCTACGCGGTCTGTCTCAACCTAACCTTCAATTTTGCATTTTCAATCAACCCCTCTCTACAAACTAGATTTTCAAAATCTTCTTCATATATGTCTTCTCAAAACTAACTATACGCTTCCAGCTCACCAACTCGGTTCGGCTTGCATCGAGCGCGTTAGTACGGTTTTTGTAGAGAAAGGCAGCATCTGGTGTGCGAGGAATAGATAAGTACCTCTAAACCTCCCCTTCTAGTAGAGTATATCTCTCATTTTATCTTCTAGTAATCTCATACTCATATCTCCCACAACTATATCTTCAATCTCTTTCCCAGCTCTCTCATCTTAAACGTCACTATGCCGCCAAAGACACAACCCCGTACGTGGCCATCGACCAGTAATTGGACAAAAGAGAACATTGCCGGTACGCTCAACAAGTCAACCCAGCATATCAATAATGTGTTTGCGTGGCAATCATTCAAGCGACACCTGGATGAAGTTAAACAGTGGAAGACTCGACATAACCGCAAAGTTATTCCTGCCCACAGCCTGCTAAAACTTTATCCAGCTCTGAAGCCAGGCGAGGTAAAGACATATGACCAGGTTAGTAAATCTTCTACTCCTCATAGCGGGCCGACTCTGACTCTGACTCTGACTCTGACATTAGGAGTTTGTTGACATCATGATTTCGCTCGTAGAGGAGGCCCAGGATCTTCTGGGAATCACGCCCCAGACTGCCACCATTGATGACGACCTTGGAGCCATGGGTCGTATATTATCATGCCTGTTAAGGCAAGAGACTCGGCACGCCGCGAAGACCGGCAACACCCCGACTAAACCTAAGCCGCCAGCCAAGCTAGTAGCACTGAGCCCAGCAAAACCTGGCCCATCAAATTTAAAGCCAGCCCCACCGCCAAAGCCATCGCCGAAGTCAGGCCCGAGTACACCTGTAAATCGTACCAGCAATGTCGAAGTGGGTTCCAGCTCGCCAGGCCCTTCCGGGTCACAGCCTCAGGGGGAATCAGCAGCCCGGGGAAGGTCAACTACCCGCGCGGGAGGGTTCTCATCAACACCAACACCTACCTCTCGGGGGGCGCCCTTGCCATCCAGATCGCCCTTGCCACCCAGATCTATGCATGCACAACCACCACCAATCCCCCATATACGTGATTATTCACCTCTGTCGATTGGCGCAGATTCCGGGAGGTCTTCGGTAAAACGTTATGCATCAAGTTCGCCAGCGCTTTCTATCCCAGGAACCTCAAGGACCCAACGGGTACGGCAAGCGGCCGCAATTGATCTTCTTGTCCAGTGGCACGAATCAAATCTCTCTGGCGACCATGACCCAGCGCCTGTTGCAATCAAGGACTTCATGCACGAACCTCGGGTACCTACCTCGTACGGAGAAATCGTTCAATTTATAACCGAACAATTCCACCTTGCGGAATTTACAAGGTTCTTTGACCGATGCATAGCGTCCACCCACTATTTACGGCCAGAGGATGGAGACATAATCTCCCGGTACCAATGGAAAAATCGGCTACTAACCGTAGATACTTGGAATTCGGCATGTACAATTGCGGAGATTGGTGGTCGCCTTTTTATAGCGTTCTACACCGCACCAGAGACCGTACCTAAGGGTGACTCTGACATAGATGTAATTTATGTAAAGACAACAATCAACCCCAACTGTTGAGAAACACCGGTCGCAGTTAAGCCCGACCCCGATGAGGACTTAGAGGATCCTCTCCAATCAATTATTCCCATAGCCCGCGAGGTCATCAACCTCGATGACGATGAAGAGGATTCAGCGCTAGCACCTGAAGCTGCACCAGTGGATGACGATGAACCAGAGCTCTTGCCGATAACTAACATTGCTACTCCTTCAACCCCAGATATTCCGCCTGTTGAACCAGTGGACCTGGATTTCGAGATGGAAGACATAGAGAATATAAATCAAAATTATGCAGACTTCGACAACATGGCCGTCACGGAACATGAAGGAGGCACTGGCAATGACGTTGAGAGCCAAGCACTGAAGAATGAAACGATGAACAACGTCTATAAAGACTGGTGAGTTGCTATCTGCCCCAATGTCAGAGTCTCTGTCAGAGTCGCTTCTTCACCGATGTTAGAGTCTTTGTCAGAGCTGCTGTCAGAGCCGCTGTCAGAGTCTCTCTGTCAGAGCCATTGCAGCACCAATGTCAGAGTCTCTGTCAGAGCTGTTGTAGCACCGATGAGGCACTGTCAACTTAGAATACGGCTAATCATATTTATAGGCTGGCTGATTTATTGAACAACGAGGATTTTCAGAGAGTGAATATGGAAAAGTCGTGTAAAGCGTTAGGAATTACCATGGAAAACAGGACATTTTTGCCACTAAGAACAACAACCCAGCTCCACCCACACCAAATTGTTGCTGTTAATTGGTAGGCGGACAAGGAAAGCGGCCTGGAGCAGGGTGGACTATTGGCTGATGATTGCGGTACCGGCAAGGTAATCCTTTCACACTCTGACAACAGCGCAATACTGACAGTTACCAGACCCTGACAGCCTGGGCATTGGTTTGTCACCAAGTCAATAAGTATGAGCAATTAGTGAAACAACCGCCTCCTGGACTTGAGCAGTGGCAGAGCAAGATAGATGATATTAAAGCGCGGGAAGAACAGGGACTGAAAGTCGAAAAGGCACCATCAAAGCCTTGTTGGGAGGTGAACCTCCCAACATTGATATTATGGTAAGCCGGATATCGAAATATATCTTCTCATTTTTGCAACTGAAACTAATCTTGAAATAGCCCAATGTAATGGCGGTGCCAGGTGCACTTGGCTCTCAAGTGCACTTGGCCCTCGCAGGTGCACTTGGCTCTCAAGCGCACTTGGCTCTCAAGCGCACTTGGCTCCCAAGCGCCCTTGGCCTTCCCAGGTGCACTTGGTTGCCGAGGCCGGGTAACCGCCCTTCATATATAATCACCTCGCGAAGTGCTTTTGGCACGCTAGCGATTATCTTACCTACATACCGTACAATTGATATCTTTATCATTTATTCCGTTTGCAACCGAATCTTTAAGTATCTATCCATACGAGGACGTACGTCCTTACACTATAATCGCTCTTTCAGTCACCAGATACGTTTCGCTCACGGGGTTTCGTGATTTGTTTACTTTTTCGACGCGTCACGACACGTACACAAACAGACGATTTGTCGATTTCATTCAATTGCAGCCCCAATGCCCCCAAAGAAGTCATCTAGAACTCAATTGCGCGTCACTGACAGTCGCGACAGCGAGGAATTATTGCAGGCCGCAACCTCCGCGTCCGAGAACCAAACACGTCGAATCACCAGGTCCAGGACCGCTCCTGCGGCCTTATCAGACGTCGAGATCAACAACGGAGACGAAGATGAAGTAGACGATGAGGAGGAGGTCGACGACGGAGACGAAGGTCACGGCGACGACCGCGATGACGGCTTCAGATCCATGATCACCGACGAGGATCTTAGCGAAATGTCGGCCCAAAACAGGATGCTAAAGACGATGTTCGAACAGCAGGCCGTATGGTTAAAGGCCGAGCGAGAACGATTGGCTCTAGAACGAGAGAAATTGGCCGCCGAACGCGCCGAACGCGAAGCCACGACGCGTGAGAAACCCACAATCTTCGCCATGGTCGATCCCGTACGATACTGCGGTGGAGCCACGGAGTTAGACAAGTTTATCGACGCGTTACGCTCCAATTTCGACTCACACAAACACTTGTTTCCACGCGGCGGACGCGATTAAGTCAAATACGCGGTATCTCTCCTCGACTGCTGGAGCAACCACTCAGATCCGACGCAGCGTCAGTCAGCGATGACGGACCCTTCCGAATGGGCCAGCGACCTACGCGCGGATTCTGATCCCTGTTTGGAGGACTTCGACCTTTTCGCACAAGAGATCACCCGGATATACGGAGACAAGGATCGCCGCGGGAGAGCGGTGATGAAGGCGATGGATGAATACATACAATTGCCTAATAAGCCGGTTAGAGCCTACTCGAACCGTGTGAAAGCTAATTGGAGACAGGCCGGATGGACCATACAAAAGAGCGAGCAGATGCTCTACGACATGGCCTGGGCAGGTCTCCGACACGCACTCAAAAACAAGGTCGGGCCGATGACCCCCGCTTGTGGAAGGTTCGAGACAATCGAGGAACTTTTCGACAAAGCCGCAGCTTCAGAGGGCATACACACCGATAAGAGGCCAGCCGGACAGCAGCAGCAGCAGCAGCAGCAACAGCAAAGGCAGCCGGAATCGTCCCAAAAAGGCGGGAAGCGAAGTTACCGGCCATCCATTTCAGAACCGACGACCGAGAGGTCGACCAACGATAAGTCCGGAGGTGGCACTCGCGGCAAATTGACCCCAGCACCATGGGTCTCAAAGGAGGTCTTTGATAGCAGAAGGGCTAACAAGCAGTGCACGCGGTGCGGAAGCAAAAACCATAGACACCTCCAGTGCCCAACTTACAGCGCTGCTCGTGCACCCGAATCGAGCTCCAACCATGGCGGAAGTCGCGGCGGCGGCAGCGGCGGCGGACACCACCATGTGAAGCGCCAAAAGTCGTTCGACACTCAGCAGACAAAAAACTCGCATACCTCTCCCGACACCTAGCCCGGCGGGAGAGGCTGGACGAAGAGGAGTTAGGGTTAGAGAGGTTGGGAATGAGATCGCTGTTGGCAATGATAGATGAGATGCCGCCCCACCGAATCGCTCTCAAATCGAGAGTTATCCTTGAGCCCCCCCGGGCTCTCTTTTCAAGTCAATACTTATGTGGTACAGAGAAGCCGGATTCGTCTCACATTGTTCACGAAGTACTCGTACGAGATCGAAACGGCGAGATGCAGCGAATTCGGGCTCTAATCGACTGCGGCGCGACGAGCATCTTTATGTCCCCGAGGCTGCTCAGGCGACTCGGGCTACAACATGAACCGGCATTCACAGCTACGCAGGGTCTCAACGGCCAATTGATGATGTCTGCGAAGGAGAGTGGAAAGACGAGCATTGCGGTTCAATATTTTGAGCACTTGGCACCGGTTGACGAATCGGACGTGCTGGTCGTGCCTATGGCTTACGACCTGGTTCTAGGCTTACCTTGGTTCAAGACTAGAAACCATGAGGTCGACTGGACATCCGGTCGACTTCTATCTCTGCGGACCCCAAGTGGCGATGCAAATACACCGGCGGCCACCGTCAATGTGACGCCGAATACACCGGCGACCACCGTCAATGTGACGTCGGATCCTCCACAGGCATCTGAGGAGGGCGGGGTTCCAGACATACATCTGCTTGGAGCCACCGCATTCGAGAGTCTCTTAGCTAGCGACGAGATTCTCGCGGCATTCGCCATACGCATTGGCGATTGCACAGGGTTGGTGGGAGCTTCCATGGAAGGCAT
>MU122422.1:484-20841 GCA_014904905.1 Wilcoxina mikolae CBS 423.85 | reverse complement strand
TATTCCGTTTGCAACCGTATCTTTAACTATCTATCCATACGAGGACGTACGTCCTTACACCCAAAACCAATCGTACTGGAATGGGAAAACGCAATGAAAAAATATACCGAGCTCAAACCACGTCTCCATTATGGATCTAAATTTTTGAGAGCAAATGATCATCGTGAAGCTATAAAAAACGGTCACCCATGGCGATATGTTGTGATTACGACTATCGAAACCTAGTACCAGCGGCAGGGCGTCGTGGGATATGACGTGAGCAGTTTTTGGGGCCCTGGTCGGTTTCGGCGGGTCATTATTGACGAGGCTCATAGACACAGAGTCTGCGGAATGCCGGTTGGGAAAACAAGAAGGCTTGACGGAACCATAGTCAACACCCCAGCTGCAAGTTATGGTCCTTTCCAGGCTGCAGCATTGTTCCGCCTTGAGCCACAGTTTAAATGGATGTTGACTGCGACTCCGCTGGTAAACGGGATTGAGGACTTGCGTTGGGTTTTAACTTTTCTACAGCGGGATTCATGGTTGGAAGAAAATTTGCCTCCTGACAGTTTTGACCATGCAGCAATGCAACCACAAGCAGGCGACTGGCAGCCGAATGAAATGAACCCCGTATTTGGCACAGCACCTGATGCCGAATTCACGAAAATAGCTAACCCATACCAACGAGGCCCTCGGTATGGATCTCTTATCCACTGCACCACCAAGGCGTGGGACTGGTATTTGGTCCATCTAATCGAATCAATCGGATCATTGCGAAGGCAATCCAGTCAAACTCAGGAATCCGTGGCAAAGCGGCAACACTTTGAGCAAGCAGTTGGTGAAAGTTCTTTCACCATATTCAGGATATTGATGCTCCGACGGACCATGGTCAGTAGAATCCCGTTCGATAATCTGCAGCCGATCATTTATATCCCTCGAATGGTAATGGAATGCCACCTGGTCACCTACACTGAAGCCTCAGGTGGGCGCGATTTTTACCGGAAATTAGTAGACTGCAATTACACGCAGTTGAAGGATAGCATCACCGGCGTAACAGCAGACGATGATGGACAACCGCCGGTGGCGAATGATGGCAAGAAACTAATGAAGTGATTCCAACCTCGTTGGCAATTCATTCGAATCGTTGCGCTTGCCCCAGTTCTTGGTCCCTCAACAATGTTTCCAGAGACCAGCCGAGCCCAAATGTTGTGGGAGATCAATAAGTCTGACAATGGAAGGCCCAATATAACCAAGGTGGCAGAAATCATTAAGATGTTCGCTGCCGCTTTCCCAGGGCAGACCGATCGGATACCTTCCGCCAACCAGGTTACGAATATGAGTCATGCTCGCTTCGAGGCTGCAATGAGATATGGGGCTCCAAAATTGGCCTGGTTGAAGAATTGGCTCTGCAAGAAGATGCCTTTGGGCAAGAACAATCAGAACAATGGTGAGAAGGTGATATTGTGGGTGTATTGGCCTATTGCACAGTGGTTTGTCGAACAGGTCAGTACTCCCCTTTTGACGACACTTTTCCTACTATGACATCAACTCTGACATCAAGTCTGACATCAACTCTGACATCAAGTCTGACATCAACTCTGACATCCTGACTTCTGTCACTGACTTCACATAGTACTGCCGTGTCTTAGGCTATAACTGCTTTGCTATCCATTGTGCCATGGGCACCGATGCCCGCGACAGAATTAAAGAGAAGTTCATCCAAAAGCATGGAGTCCGGGTTCTAGTGTTGTTGTATATGACAAGCAATGAGGGTCTTAATCTTCACTATAATTGCCGGAACTCAATCATGATGGAGCAGGGAGTCAATTATGCCATGGAGCATCGGGCGTGGTCGCACGTTCGCCGGATTGGCCAAACATATACACAGTACACACACCGCTTGGTCAACATGGCCACGATTGACCGATTGATCGAAGCGGCAATGAGATTGAAACAGCAACCGGTGCTTTATGCATTTGGGTTGATCTCCAAAGCCAGCGCAGACGTGGATGTAGATGAGGTCTATGATGCCCTGATCGGGAAAATCTCTCCAGTGACGTTGAAATCAAGAATCATTGGTCAATCTGATCTCGATGATGATGCGATGGATGTTGATACGGATGGGAGTTAATATTTCCTCGGGATGAGACTGGATTTCTTTACGTTCTTTTGGGCTGCTTTTAGGTTCCTGTTGGGTTTTTTGGGGTGGGGTTTTCTTGGCGTTATTGTGTTTGGTTGCTTGGGTGTGATTTGGCCATGGAAGGCCGGACTTTTGAATGACTGATTCCTGTACGTCTCGCTTATTTTCCAATTAACTGGTATCTACTGTAACGGTTTTTGGGATTGGGTTTCTTAGGCTTTCGGATCAGGTTGGTAGTTTATGTTTGTGTTTTGTTCATTTTATATTCAGATATCAGCAAATGGAAGGCAATTCGTACTCTGACACTGCCTTGAAGACTCTGACACTGCCGTGACGACTCTAACACTGAGTTGACGACTCTGGCACTGCCGTGACAACTCTGACACTGCGTTGACGACTCTGACACTGCCTTGATGACTCTGACACCGCGTTTACAACTCTGACACTGCTCTGGCGACTGTGACGACTCTGACACTGATACTACTGTGACGACTCTGACACTGCCGTGACGACTCTAACACTGACACTGCCGTGACGACTCTGACACTGTGCCGTATCCTCTAGCGTTATTCTAAACAGTGTTATGATTCATTTGACGGGAAACTTACTGTCTTGGGTTATCATTGTGTAAGACTGAAACTAGTGTCGGAGTAGAAGATGAGCCTTTGTAACTGTCAGACGCACTTGTCAGAGCCACCTACCCGAGTTGCCTATAGTTCTCCATTGTATTGAGCACTAGTAGGGATTGTAGGCTACTATCAAAGTTGCTGGCAGGGTTGTTAAATTAAGGGCGCCGGGCCACACCCAAGGTTAATTGGTGGCTTGAGACATTTGCTGGGTAAGTTTCCCTACAGTACATACCTAAGTACCTGTATGAAGCTGAGATACATCCTCAAGCACCACAAAGCCTTGCAACCTCTAACTATGTGCAGATTCATAATGATATTCTACATACAATGCAACATTCGAGTTATAAGTCCTTCCTTTTGTTCACCTTCTGTTCAGGAGAGCGGTCGTTGCCCACGGAGTGTCGATGGAGAGATATGGCTCGATTTGCCTGAGCACAAGATTCCGGATTGCCTCTGCCCCTTTAACTCTCATGATTCCGGATTCCACGCTGAACCATATCAAGCGACACTGGTGTGTTGGAATCGACATAAAGTGATCCCTAAGTGGTTGCGAGATAGGTGTCTAGTGGTGTGGCCCAACATTCAAGTCTGAGCAATAGAAACAGCAGTGAATGAGTGGTGAATCCCTTATAACTTTTTCTCTGACAAGCAGCTCACGTATATTCTAACTTCTAATTGACAAGGGGTCCCAATGTCACGACATACGATCTAACTTCAACTCTGACACGGCAGTCTAACTCAAATCTACATATGCGGCATAACCTCAACTCTGACAAGCGGTTCCAACGTCACGACATACAGTCTAACTTCAACTCTGACACGGCAGTCTAACTGGTATCAACTCTGACGGCCGACTCTGACATGGTCACATATACGGCATGACCACAACTCTGACAAGCAGTCCCAACGTCACAACATACGGTCTAACTTCAACTCTGACGCGGCAGTCTAAGTGATATCAACTCTGACGGCCGACTCTGACATGGGCACATATACGGCATAACCACAACTTTGACAAGCGGTCCCAACGTCACGACATACGGTCTAACTTCAACTCTGACGCGGCAGTCTAACTGATATCAACTCTGACGGCCGACTCTGACATCGGCACATATACGGCATAACCACAACTCTGATAAGCGGTCCTAACATCACGACATATGATCTAACTTCAACTCTGACACGGCAGTCCAACTGATATCCACATATACGGCATAACCTCAACTCTGACACCGGGTCCTTACCACTCCACATACGGACTAACTATAACTCTGACAATTTCCATCGCTCTGACATGGGTTTCAAGGTACGGAGGTCTGAACATATTGAGAGAGACGGAAATGCTACATAAACGGTGATAAGCCGTGGTCTCTGGGTACATTAAAAGCCAATACTTTCACCCCCATCACAATCCGACACGCCTGATACTTACAACAAACACGATGGCATACTCCAAAAGTACCAAGCGCTCCAAAAACTCCAGCAGCGGGCGGAGTGATCTGAAATCCAGTGGCAGGAAGGGTGGTGATCGCGATCCATCCCAGGGCGACACAAGGAGGCGCAATGATCCACACTCCAGCGGCCGGATCCAGCAACGACTGGAAGGTGGCGATTATGGTAATGATTGTGATGATGGATGGCAACGGAGAGTGGCTCAAGACTCGGGGGTCCCAAGGGAGGTAATATACATCTTCGCATCGGGCACTGACATTGAATTCTGACATGGGCTCTGACATGGACTCTGACAATAACTTAGTCGCGAGCATCTTCCAACATTGATGATGACGATGACGATGACGATGATGAGCAATCGCCACAACCGTCTCGCTGCAGAACAGTTCTGGTGCCTAGCATCACAAGGGAGGTAATATACATCTCCGCATTGGGCACTGACATTGAATTCTGACATGGGCTCTGACATGACCTCTGACAATAACTTAGTCGCGATCATCTCCCGACATTGATGATGACGATGACGATGACGATGATGAGCAATCGCCACAACCGTCTCGCCGCAGAACAGTCCCGGTGCCTAGAATCTCAAGGGAGGTAATATCCATCTCCATATCAGACTCTGGCATCAAACTCTGACAATGGTCTCTGACAATGCTTAGTCGCAAGTGTCTACCAGCTTTGACGATAACGATGACGAGTGCGATGACAATGGTAATTCAACAACATCATCCTGCGAGTCTAGGAACTGGCTGGGGGTAATGAATATCTCTGCAACCGACTCTGACATCGAACTCAGGCATTGAACTCTGACAATGAACCCTAGTCACACCGATTATCCAACGCTACTCCTCCCAGCAACCAAGAGCATGCTCGGCGTGTAAGTTTCCTTAGCTTCACATTGAGCAACTTCTCACCCAGATACACCTAGTTGCAAAAGCGGGATCGGTCTCTCGTGGATATAGGCCGCCAGCTAAAACGCAAGGTAGGAGACTTTGGGGTGTCGAAGGATTGGTGGGATGTAGCCCGCGATATTTTCTTCTGCAGGATCCTTACCGAGGATCCATATCCGACCGATGTGGACAAGTTATCTGCAGAGAGCTTCGAGCGAGCGTGATCGTATTTGAAAAAGGATCTGCGGGGTGATATATCCACCGCTGCAATTCATACGGTAAGTATCCGCACTCCCCAAGCACTGCCCATTGACACTAACAGAGAAGCTTGCGGACCGCCAATCGGCTGCCCGGGGAATCTTTGCCGAACAAGCTCGTGAGATTGTACCAGACTAATATATTGACAATTTCCGCAACATGTCGTACGATGATCGGCAGAAATATTTTGCAAGGTTAATCTCTCCTTGCACTTACCGATTCCACCATTCTGATTGCGAGAATGAGGTAAGGTTTAATCCAACTATTTATTTCAATGTTTTGACAAATATGGTACCAAAAATGATGTTCCTGCATTGGTCGCTCTCGGTCATCATGGCAAAGACCTTCTTTGACCACGGACCTCGTATTTTTACTAGACGTCCTTACACCAACCACTTCACCCAGGAGTTGACACACAGTTGTCTATTACTTGCTGCAACCGCAGTAAAGCACTCCTTGGACAACTGGGCAGACGGCGGCTTTCTTAGTGTACCATTTGAAGCAGATACATACAAGGGTACATAACTACATTCCTATGACATACTCAGTATCTAACAAGTTACCAGGAACTTACACCGACCTTTACACACAATGGGAAAGCATTCCAGAACTGAATCAGAAGCAGATCCTTCAAATACACATGAAGAGAATTGACCGGGCCAATGGTATTAATCGGAAAGCTCTGTCAGTCACTCGGTGGGAGGCGAACACCGTGATTGTGGATGAGGATGTCGATGAGTAGCAGCAGCCGATTTGGTATATTGCCATATTGTAGATTAGATTTGTTGTAATTATAATCCGAAGCTGGGGCAGATTGCAAGAGGTTTCTGAAAGAAATATATTTACATTAGACTCTAACAGGATCACGGTCAAGCTTATGTGAGATTATCGTGATTGCATTCATGGTCTCTGATAAGCGACCGTGAGGTTTGACAGGATTATGGCCATCATACCCGCAGACTCTGACCAGCGACTGTACGGTCTGACAATCACACCCGAGAACTCTGACATGCTACCATGAGACTATGGCAATTGCACTCCTGGACTCTGACAAGCGACCATACGGTCTGACATGATCATGGCCATCATACCCGCAGACTCTGACAAGCAACAGTGAGGTCTGACAGGATCATGGCCACCCACATTAGACCTTTGGTACCTGAGGCGTAACAAAACCAGATTCTTTGGATATCGCACCTAGAGATGCATCGTGAATCAGAAATAAGATTGAAATATTATCAAAGTTACCGTATATTATGGGTGTGTTACCAGTGTGTTATCCGAGTTATACATAATGAGCTTGGGCATGTTTACATTTTTCGGCATTATGGCTGTTACCGGAGATTACGGTAAGAAATATGGCATACGGTAAGTTACGGGTAACGAGTTACCAATTTCCAGACGTGTGAAAATTTGTCCAAACATCTTAGAAACTTCAATTGAACTACTTGTAGAGAACAACGGTTGGATATTCAGATATTGATTATCTGCTGACAATGTGAACATTTGTCCAAACACCTTAGAAAGTTCAATTGAACTACTTGTAGAGGACAATGGTCGGATGTGGTACAGTGAGTCAATTGGAATTAATTATACTATGTTGTGAAGAAGGAAGGTGTCTAACAATCATTTGACATCAACCCAGTATTCAGACATTTATTTACTGATGATGATGTGAACTACTTGTAGAGAAGAATGGTCGGATGTGGTACAGTGAGTCTATGGGAATTAGAGGTGAACATTTGTCCAAACACCTTAGAAAGTTCAATTGAACAATTTGTAGAGAACAAAGGTCGGATGTGGTACAGTGAGTCAATTAGAATTAGTTATACTATGTGGAGAAGATGGAAGGTGTCTAACAATCATTTGACATCAACCCAGTATTCAGACATTTATTAAATGTTGACGATGTGAACATTTGTCTCAACACCTTAGAAAGTTCAATTGAACAACTTGTAGAGAACAATGGTCGGATATTCAGTCATGTATTGACTGCTGACGATGTGAACATTTGTTCACATCGTCAGCAGTAAATAGATGTCTAAATACTGGGTTGATGTCAAACGATTGTTGGACACCTTCCTTCGTCTCCACATAGTTTTACCAATTCCAATTGACTCACTTTACCACATCAGACCATTGTTCTCCACAATTAGTTCAATTGAACTTTCTAAGATGTTTGGACAAATGTTCACATCATCCGCAGTTAATAGATGTCTGAATACTGGGTTGATGTCAAACGATTGTTAGACATCTTCCTTCGTCTCCACATAGTATAACCAATGCCAATTGACTTACTGTACCACATCTGACCATTGTTCTCTACAAGTAGTTCAATTGAACTTGTTATGATATTTGGACAAATGATCACATCATCAGCAGTAAATATTTGTCTGAATACTGTGTTGATCTCAAATGATTGTTAGACACCTTCCTTCTTCTCCACATAGTATAACTAATTCCAATTGACTCACTGTACCATTGTTCTCTACAAGTAGTTCAACTGAACTTGTTATGAAATTTGGACAAATGATCACATCGTCAGCAGTAAATATGTGTCTGAATACTGTGTTGATCTCAAATGATTGTTAGACACCTTCTTTCTTCTCCACATAGTATAACTAATTCCAATTGACTGACTGTACCATTGTTCTCTACAAGTAGTTCAATTGAACTTTCAAAGATGTTTGGACAAATGTTCACATCATCAGCAGTAAATAAGTATCTAAATACGTACCTGGAAATGAACTTGCCGACAAGTTGGCAAAAAAGGCCACTCTCGAAAAACCAACCACCTACTATCATACCTCCTTATCCTACCTTAAGAGGGTAACTTGAGCAGCTAAAATGCAGGAATGGGGCGAGTGGTGGATGCAATACCCAGCAAAGGGAAAGAACTATGTTGGAACATTCCGTACCAAACCAGACCAGATCTTCACCAGTGGTAACTGCCAGTTTACCTCAACTGTCACACAATTACCAACAGGCCATGGTTACTTCCACAGTTACCTAAACAAAATACCATCAAACTCTGTTCACTCGCCACACTGTCCATGTCACTATGGAGGTCGCCAGTCACCAGATCATCTTCTTTTGAGATGCCAGTTATATCAACGCGAAAGACAAAGAAAGCAGAATGACATTGGAGTGGTTCACCCTCGATATCTCTGGAAGTATCTTCTATATACCGACCAAGCAATGCAACCTTTGAAACATCTTCTGCATGACATTCATATAGCAACACAAAGATAGTACTTTGGCCAATTCCGGCATGATGAAAACCTTGGGCAGGGTAACAATTGGATTGGGGGTCAGGGAACTGTCAACAATGATGTGGAGGAACATCAGAGCGAGAGTGGTGAGGATAATGAGGGGCAGGAGCAAGAATTGGAAGGGGATGGTGTGGTGAGATAGAATGAGCGAAGGAGAAAGGGGAAGGGTGGAGGAGGGTAAACTCCAGGGGGAGAGCCCACATGATATGCTGGACCAGGCCGAACAAAACTGACAAATTTCTCACTATTGTTCAAAGTGTGTTACAGACCCCTATGATTGCTTTTGAATATTTCTTTGTAACAAGAGCAGGGGTGACAGGAGGCTGCGGAGCGGTGCTACCTAGCCAGGGGTTTTTTGTTTTTCCTTTGTTCAGTTTCATTTGTTATGCTTGTTCTTGGTTATTCTTTTGTACCTCACCAGCCATAGCTTGCGGGCTACATGCTGTATGATAAATAAATAAATAAATAAATAACTTGTAGAGAACAATGGTCGGATATTCAGAAATTTATTTACTGCTGATGATGTGAACATTTGTCCAAACATCTTAGAAAGTTCAATTGATGTACTTGTAGAGAACAATGGTCTGATGTGGTACAGTGAGTCAATTGTAATTAGTTATACTATGTTTAAGATGTTTGGACAAATATTCACATCGTCAGCAGTAAATAAGTGTCTGAATATATAACCATTGTTCTCTACAACTAGTTCAATTGAACGTTCTAAGATGTTTATAAATATATTCACATCGTCAGCAGTTAATATGTGTCTAAATACTGGGTTGATGTCAAATGATTGTTAGATACCTTCCTTCTTCTCAACATAGTATAACTAATTACAATTGACTCACTGTACCACATCCGACCATTGTTCTCTACAAGTGGTTCAATTGAACTTTCTAAGATGTTTGGACGAATGTTCACATCTTCAGCAGTAAATCAGTGTCTGAATATCCGACCATTGTTCTCTGCAAGTTGTTCAATTGAACTTGTTATGATGTTTGGACAAATGTTCACATCCTCAGCAGTTAATAAATATCTGAATACTGGGTTGATGTGAAATGATTGTTAGACACCTTCCTTCTTCTCAACATAGTATAACCAATTCCAATGGACACACTGTACAACATCTGACCATTGTTCTCTACAAGTAGTTCAATTGAACTTTCTACGGTGTTTGGACAAATGTTCACATCGTCAGCAGTAAATAAATGTGTGCATAACCAACCATTGTTCTCTACAAGTAGTTCAATTGAACTTGTTATGATGTTTGAACAAATGTTCACATCCTCAGCAGTAGATATGTATCTGAATACTGGGTTGATGTCAAATGATTGTTAGAAACCTTCCTTCTTCTCAACATAGAATAATTAATTACAATTGACTCACTGTGTAACATCCGACCATTGTTCTGTACAAGTAGTTCGATTGAACTTTCTAAGATTTTTCAACAAATGTTCACATTGTCAGCAGTTAATAAATATCTGAATATCCAACTATGGTTCTCTACAAGTAGTTCAATTAAACTTTCTATGATGTTTGGACAAATATTCTCATCATCAGCAGTAAATAAGTGTCTGAATATCCGACCATTGTTCTCTACAAGTAGTTCAATTGAACTTGTTATGATGTTTGCACAAATGTTAACATAGTATTAGTTTTACTATGTTGAGAAGAAGGAAGGTGTCAAACAATCATTTGACATCAACCCAGTATTCAGACATTTATTAACTGCTGACGATGTGAATATTTTTATAAACACCTTAGAAAGTTCAATTGAACTAGTTGTAGTGAACAACGGTCGGATGTGGTACAGTGAGTCAATTGGAATTAGTCATAGTAATAGGTTATACTATGTGGAGAAGAAGGAAGGTGTCTAACAATCGTTTGACATCATCCCAGTAGTCACACATTTATTAACTGCTGACGATGTGAACATTTATCCAAACATCTTACAAAGTTCAATTAAACTACTTGTAGAGACCAATGGTCAGATATTCAGACACTTATTTACTTCGGACAATGTGAACATTTATTCAAACAACCCAATAAGTTGAATTAAACTACTTGTAGAGAACAATGGTCAGATGTGGTACAGTGAGTCAATTGGAATTGGAATCAGTTATACTATGTTGAAAAGAAGGAAGGTGTCTAACAATCATTTGATATCCACAGAGTATTGAGACACATATTAACTGCTGACAATGTGATTATTTGTCCAAACATCTTAGAAAGTTCAATTGAACTACTTGTAGAGAACAATGGTCGGATGTGGTACAGTGAGTCAATTGTATTTAGTTACTACTTGTAGACACCAATGGTTGGATATTGAGACATTGATTAACTGCTGACGATGAGAACATTTGTCCAAACATCTTAGAAAGTTCAATTGAACGACTTGTAGAGAAAAATGGTCGGATGTGGTACAGTGAGTCAATAGGATTTAGTTATACTATGCTGAGAAGAAGGAAGTTTTGTAACAATCATTTGACATCTACCCACTATTCAGATATTTATTAACTGCTGACGATGTGAATATTTTTATAAACACCTCAGAAAGTTCAATTGAACTAGTTGTAGAGAACAATGGTCAGATGTGGTACAATGAGTCAATTGTATTTAGTTATACTATGTTGAGAAGAAGGAAGTTGTCTAATAATCATTTGACATCAACAGAGTGTTCAGACATCAATTAACTGCTGACGATGTGAACATTTGTCCAAACATCTTAAAAAGTTCAATTGAACTACTTGTAGAGAACAATGATCTGATGTGGTACAATGAGTCAATTGTATTTAGTTATACAATGTTGAGAAGAAGGAAGGTGTCTAACAATCGTTTGACATCAACCTAGTATTCAGAGACATAGCAACTGCTGACGATGTGAACATTTGTCCAAACATCATAACAAGTTCAATTGAACTACTTGTAGATAACAATGGTCGGATATTCAGACATTTAGTTGCTGCTGACACTATGAACACTCGTCCAAACACCTTAGAAAGTTCATTTGAACTACTTGTGGAGAAAAATGGTCTGATATGGTAAAGTGAGTCAATGTTCAATTGAACTACTTGTAGAGAACAATGGTCGGATGTGGTACAGTGAGTCAATTGGAATTAGTAATACTATGTTGAGAAGAAGGAAGGTGTCTAACAATCGTTTGACATCAACCCATCATTCAGACACATAACAATTGCTGAGGATGTGAACATTTGTCCAAACACCTTAGAAAGTTCAATTGAACTACTTGTAGAGAACAATTGTTGGATATTCAGACATTTATTTACTGCATATAATGTGAACATTTATCCAAACAACCTAATAAGTTCAATTGAACTACCTGTGTAGCACTATGGTCGGATGTCGTACAGTGAGTCAATTGGAATTAGTTATACTATGTTGAGAAGAAGGTAGGTCTATAGAAGCGACAACCACACCAGCAAAACAGTTTTTCGAAAATAAGTCAACCACCACAATAGCTATTGACAAACGGACACTGCGAATCGATTCCTTACCCCTGATTATGCCCCCTACGATAGGGCATCTCTTTCATAGGACCTTTATTGTTGCTGGGTGGAATGCTGGACCCCTTTACCCCCCAACCCCCTCTTTCCCCCCACCTGCAAAAGGACCCCCACCGATAATTCAACAACCAATTCTTTTCCCATTGACTTCATACTTTTGGAGCATTGAGTCTACATATACACGAGGCCCACTCTTCAATTTCAGACCAAAAGCTCAGGATTTACAATAGTTACACCAAATCATCGAAAAGTCACTTTTTCACCTCTACCCCCCCTGTATAGCAGCGGAATTAACTCCGATGCACAAACGGACAACGGCAATCCATTCAGCGGCCTTCAAAGCCCTTAGAACCAACCATCCACACCTTCCTACAAGCCCCAGATTATCTGGACCAAGATTTCTCGAAGCTAAAAACACAATTTCGAATCTCATCGTTTTTCCGCAAGTTTTCACCTGTTTCGAACGCCCATGGAATCACAATTTCGATAGACTTCCAGGTCTACCCAGCCGAAGTTTCAGCATAATCGGAAAAGATTTGAGTTGGCAAGGCCCGTTCTTCGAATTTTCGCACTTTCGAGTTTTCGCATTTTACATACTATTGGCCACCGGGGCCCAGCAAACCAACCACTGTGTAGGCGACGACGTCCGGCTACTTTGCCGCAAATAACCCCCAGAGACTTTTGGGTCAATCCTCCAGAGTAAAGTTGCATTTCCTTTCTTGCAGTGGTTTTGCAGACCCATTATTGGGTGTCTCTGTAACTGCTGTGAGGAAGCAAAGGCTCTAGTACAAGGCTCCAACACCTTGCTCGGACAAAAGAGGTGAAGCTCTAACCCCCTCTGGGTACATGTGGTACCGAAGCCACATATAACAACATCCACATGTCGGAATTTTACAAATTTCAAAATACTTAGAAAATTACAATAACTGTAACATATTTTGAATACAGTGAACCCTGACAAGACAATCATGTCAGACCCTATGCCACCCCCACCCCCACCTGGTGTTTCCAGTATATACGGAATGCATTTTTACCCAAATCCAAGTTCAGACCCACACTCCGCAATGGATGCCCCCGTTATATCATGTACAGTCCACACGGGCTACATATCTAAACGAGGACGGAAGGGCAAATACGGCAGCTCACACAGACTGCAGTCAAGCTCACCATACCCACAACTCAATATTACTCGTGCACGTTCGAGTACTCGTAAGGCCATTGGTACAGCTCATAACAGAGCATCCTCTGGACCACCGCAACCATCATCCCCACCTCAACAACCAACCAACCCTGACAATATCGGAAACCCTGGAGATGCAGACCTGAATCTTGGAGATGCCCCAGAGAATGATGAGATTGAGGACCAAAGCTCTGAAGATGATGATGATTCGGAAGATGAAGATTATCAACATCCCATTACCAACATATTGGATCCAAACGATGAAGACGAAGACCGAATTCATAAGGTATTCAAAGCCATCCTTGAACCACTTCTCAAGGATATACTTAAAATCAACAAACATCTTACCACCCAAAACCTTAAATTGGCAACACGCTTGGCCTCAATTGAAACCAAACCTGAAATTGCCCTCAATACTATTGCCACTCTTGGACAACGAGTCGAATATCTTGTTCAAATTCAAGTCTCACAGAAAGATGCACCGCCAGCACCCCCAGACCTACTAACACCAGCAGTCCTGGAAGGGTCTTCCCGTAAGCCCACATTATGGTCAGCAATTGCATCTGCATGCGCAAAGAAAGACCCCCCGAAAGAAAAGAATGGACGCACTCTTAATTCCCGCCCCCTTACCAAAAAACAACGCACACTGGTAATTGCCCGACATAGTCATCAACCAGTCACTGCTGATCTTACCCAACTTAAACTTGCAATCAATGCCACCCTCCGCAGATGCCAGGCTGATCCCTTGGCCAACATTGGCCATGCTTCTGCCAACTACAAGCACAACCTGGTCCTCCTTGCTGCTGATGCGTGCCCTGTTGAATTGGTACTAGCTCACGAAGCTGCTATTGAGGAAACAGTTCGTTCAGTTGATACAAACGCCCAGAGTCTCAAAAAACAGGAAACCTGGATCTGAATGATGGTTCATTCCATCGACATTAATATGTTCCCCGAGTTTGAAACGGGAATGAAATTGTTGAAAGAAGATATTCAGATGAACAACAATCATATCAAGCTCACAAATCTACAACGATCCCTGACAAAGCCAGAGACCTGACCACATACAAAAGCAACCACAATGGTCATTGCAGTCTGTACTGAACACAATCCAAAGCTTATACAAGACCAGGGAGTTCAAGTAGACAGAAAGACACCCAAGGCTGAACGATATGTAACATCCCGACCAACCGATTAATGCACTAATTGTCAACAATTTGGCCACTCCTACCTTCGCTGCAAACAACCTGCCATATGTAATATATGTGCCGAACCTCACACTACCACTTCCCACTCGTGCAGATTATGTCCCAGCAAAGGCAAACAGTGCGACCACGATATTGTAAAATGTTTCAACTGCAAGGGAAATCACCGGGCCAATGATTCAAAATGCCCAACAATAACCGCCCTCCGTGCCGAAATACGAGCCATGTTTGTTAAAGACCACCCCGCTCCTGTCCATACCTAAACAACCTTCTCATTCATCAACCAAAATTCAAACGATACAACATAATTGCAACCGTTCCTCCTTAGTTATCAATACACTTCTTGACTTTGCAGTTGGAACGGCCGACCTTCTTTTACTCCAAGAACCTGGATTCAACCCAGACAATACATTCATTACAACACACCCAGGATTTGAGCTACTGATACCACCTAAAAACTTAAGAAAACACAATAGGACAATTGCCTATGTGGCCAAAAACAACCCCTATATCAAATGCTCCCCATGTACCGATATCAGCCAGGATCCAGATATTCAAGTCCTTGAAATAACAACTCCCTCAATTGCACCGATCACAGTCTTCAATATTTATAATGCACATTAAGGATCGTCTAACCTCTACACCATCCCAAGAAGCTTCACCAATATCTCATAGCCTGGACGATGCGTTATTGCTGGTGATATGAATCGCCATCATACCGGGTGGAATTCACAAATCAAAACACCCAACTGCGCAGACGAAATTTTTCAGATCATGGAAACTAACAACTTTTCCCTCCTCAATGAACCGGACACTCCAACATACTATTACCGAACTGGCAAGGGAACCTTTGTTATTGACCTTGCCTTTACATCACAAGCTATCCATGACTCAGTTATAAATTGGGCAGTGGATGACATTGCTTTAACTGGCTCAGACCATGGAACAATTCGATTCGAAATTGTGGCAGAATCCGAACTAGTCACCACCAACTCCAACATGATAAGATACAACTGGAATAAAACAGATTGGGACATATTCTCCAAAACTCTCAATACACTATCCCATGCCTCACGAATGGTATGGCAATACCTACACGAACAGCCAACCAAAACAAACCTTGATAAATCTGCCGAACTGCTACGAGACATGATTCTTGATACAGTAAAGGCATCCACCCCTGTCCTCCAACTTGCAACGTATTCGAAGCACTGGTGGACACCCAACTCTGAATCTCCGGAACAAATATGAATCGAGCTCAGAAGCCATGGAAGAAAACTCGCCTCGATAGGGATCATATCAAGTTCAAAGTTATTCGGAACCAATACTTCCGGGATATTCGCACCTCCAACACATCAATGTGGATTGACTTTTTAGCAAATGCACAAGGCACTGAAATATTTTCTGCCATCCGTTACACCAAACCAAGGAAAACACAGAGAACACCACCTCTGTCATTCTCCAACACAACAGCAGTTACTTTTGAGGAAAAGGCTGCACTTTTCTGATCCACCATGTTCCCTTCCCCAGCAGTAGCATCTCCCCCGACTGATGTCAGCAATCGACAAACACTTCCCTGGGTCACATTTACCCCTACCGAAATCAAAGAAGCAATTGTTACCTCTGAACCACGCAAAGACCTCAGACCTGATGGACTTCCCTTTCACTGTCTCCGAAATGCCGACTTAGCAGCCACCGAACAATTCAACTGTCTGTTTTCATTACTCAGAACCACAGGATACCACCTCACCTGCTGGCGACAAGCAACGACTGTGATTATCCCCAAACCTGGAAAACCTGATTATTCAATACCTAAAGCCTACCGACCTGTTGCTCTTCTCAATTGCCTTGGGAAGATCCTTGAAAAGTTGATGGCAAACCGACTTGCATATATGGCTGAAAAACACAACCTACTACACAAAGATCAAATAGGGGGACGAAGACAACGTTCTGCTATTGATGCCACCATGGAACTTACACATTAAATTGAATATGGAAAGCATGCAAAAGAAATCACGACTGCCCTCTTTATGGATGTAAGCGGCGCATTTGACAATGTAACCAAAGATCGCCTCCTCCAAAATCTACGACAAATGGGCTATTCAATACCAATTCCATTGTGCGTAGAACACTTCTTATCCAACCGCACAACAGCACTGGCATTTGATGGAAGAATGGAAGACCTCAGTCCTGTCCGAACAGGGATCTCTCAAGGATCACCCACATCACCAAATCTCTTCCTCCTGTATCTCAGTCCTCTCTTCTACGAACTCACAACCCAATACCCCTGCTTCTGGACTCCAAGCTACATTGACGATCTTGCCATTGTGGTTCGAAGCAAATCAAAATCCTATAATGCACGTTGCCTGGAAGCAGCTGCACGAACAGCTTTCAAATGGGCCGCAAACAATGCTGTACGATTTGACGACTCAAAGTCAGAGATGATGCACTTCCACAACAAACGAAACAGCGATACCACAGACGATGAAAGGATTACCCTACCCAATGTCAGAAGCATCTCCCCTGGCACTAAGGGCATCAGTCCGGACGTGGTAAGGTGGATTGGTATATGGTTTGACCGGAAACTCAACTTCAAACACCATGTTATGCTGAAGGCCGCAAGTGACAAAAGAGCCCTTGGAGCCCCCAAATCACTAGCCAATACAGAATCAGGATTAACTCCTAGCACAGTGCGCCAACAATACAATGCATGTGTTATACCTGTTTGCGACTTTGGGGCCGAAGTATGGTGGACAGGGCAACCAACGTATCAACAGAAGTTTGAAACAGTTCAGAACTCAGCTCTTCGATGTATACCTGGAGCCTCAAGTACATCACCAACAATCACCTTACACAGCGAATCTGCCCTCCCCCCAGTAGCTGTACGACTTAATCACATGCGAAGAAAATACGCAATTGGAACACTCAGATTTCCTGAAATGCACCCAATCCGACAATGTTGCCCATCAACATTCCCTCCATTCTATGAATCTCCTGAGTCCAGTAACACAAGTGGACCCTGGATTCCTTGGGGCAGCATGCAACAATATAATCGCAAATTTGAAACACATCTCATCGAAACGTTATTTACCCTGAGTCCATGGATCTCCAACAGCTCGGAGATCGAAACCTCTTGTTCCACCGACTGCCCACCATGGATCTAAAGCAGAGTCAAAACACAAATTAGTCCCCTTCCAAAAGAAAACGAAGCCAAAGCCTACGAAACCCAGGATGCAATGTTGAAAACAGATCACCGCAATATTGTTTGTTATACAGATGGATCAATTTTGAGGGAAAACATTGGGGCAGGAACCGTTGTAGAAATGACAGGAGAAGTAGTCATGGAAGCGACCTACCCAATGGGCCAACAACAAGAAGTTTACGATGCCGAATCACTTGGAATTCTTAAAGCTGCAAAAACATGCTTTCAGATATTTCAACGTAATAACCTCACCAAAAGACACATATGGGTCTTCACAGACAATCAAGCTGCGTTACAATGTCTCAATACTTTCCAACCCGGCCCTGGACAGTCCACTTCCCTTGCACTCTCCAATATCTCCAACAACCTCCATGTACTCAAGACTATGATCACAGTACAATGGGTTCCTGGCCATACAGACGTACCCGGAAACAAACTTGCCGACAAGTTGGCAAAAAAGGCCACTCTCGAAAAACCACCTACCTACTATCATACCTCCTCATACTACCTCGAGAGGGTAACCTGAGCAGCCAAAATGCAGGAATGGGGTGATTAGTGGATGCGACCCCCAGGAAAGGGAAAGAACTATGTTGGAACTTTCCGTACCAAACCTGACCAGATCTTCACCAGTGGTAACCTCCAGTTTACCTCAACTGTCACACAATTACGAACAGGCCATGGTTACTTTTGCAGTTACCTATACAAAATACCAACCAACTCTGTTGACTCCCCACACTGTCCATGTCGCTATGGAGGTCCCCAGTCACCAGAACATCTTCTTTTGAGATGCCCCTTATATCAACCCGAAAGACAAAGAATGCGGAAAAAGATTGGAGTGGTTCACCCTCGATATCTCTGGAAACATCTTCTATATACCGACAAAGCAATGAAACCTTTGAAACATTTTCTGAATGACACACATATAGCAACACGAAGGTGGTACCTGGGTTAATTCGGCGATGATGAATACCTTTGGCAGGGTAACAATCGGATTGTGGGGCAGCGAACTGACAATGATGATGTGGTAGAACATCATAGCGCAGGTGGACAAGATGATGAGGAGCAGGAGGAGGAATTGGCAGGGGAAGGTGTGGGTGGATAGTATGAACGAAGGAGTAAGGGGAAGGGTGGAGGAGGGTAAACTCCAGCGGGAGAGCCCGCATAATATGCAGGACCAGATCGAACGAAAATTGCAATTTTCTCACTATTGTAATAAGTGTGTTACCAACCACTATGATTGTTTTTGAATATTTCTTTGTAACTAGAGCAGGGGTAACAGGAGGCTGCGGAGCGGTGCTACCGAGCCAGGGGTTTTTCATTTTTCCTTTGTTCGGTTTCATTTGTTATACTTGTTCATGGTTATTTGTTTGTACTTCACCGGCTATGGCCTGCGGGCTGCATGCTGTATGATGAATAAATAAATAAATTAATAAAAAGGAAGGTGTAGAACAATAATTTGACATCTACCCTGAACATTCGTCCAAACATCTTAGAAAGTTCAATTGAACTACTTGAAGAGAACAATGGTCTGATGTGGTACAGTGAGTCAATTGTAATTAGTTATACTATGTTGAGAAGAAGGAAGGTGTCTAACAATTGTTTGACATCAACCCAGTATTCAGACACATATCAACTGCTGACGATGTGAACATTTGTCCAAACATCTTAGAAGGTTCAATTGAACTACTTGTAGAGAACAATGGTCGGATGTGGCACAGTGAGTCATTTGGAATCAGTTATACTATGTTGAGAACCAGGAAGGTGTCTAACATTCATTGGACATCACCCAGTTTTCAGTCATTAATTTACTGCTGACTATGTGAACATTTGTCCAAACACCTTAGAAAGTTCAATTGAACTACTTGTTGAAAAGAATGGTCGGATATTCAGACATTTATTTACTGCTGACAATGTGAACATTTGTTCAAACATGTTAGAAAGTACAATTGAACTAATTATAGAGAACAATGGTCAGACGTGGTACAGTGAGTCAATTGGAATTAGTTATTCTATGTTGAGAAGAAGGAAGGTGTCTAACAATCATTTGACATCAACCCAGTATTGAGACATTTATTAACTGCTGAGGATGTGAACATTTGTCCAAACACCTTAGAAAGCTCAAGTGAACTAGTTGTAGAGAACAATGGTCGGATATTCAGACATTGATCAACTGCTGACGATGTGAACATTTGTCCAAACATCTTAGAAAGTTCAATTGAACTACTTGTAGAGAACAATGGTCTGATGTGGTACAGTGAGTCAATTGGAATTGGTTATTCTATGTTGAGAAGAAGGAAGCTGTCTAACAATCATTTGACATCAACCCAGTATTGAGATATTTATTAACTGCTGAGGATGTTAACATTTGTCCAAACACTTTAGAAAGTTCAATTGAACTAGTTGTAGAGAACAATGGTCGGATATTCAGACATTGATTAACAGCTGATGATATGAACATTTGTCCAAACATCTTACAATGTTCAATTGAACTACTTGTAGAGAACAATGGTCTGATGTGGTATAGTAAGTCAATTGGAATTAGTTATACTATGTTGAGAAGAAGGAAGGTGTCTAACAATCATTTGACATCAACCCAGTATTCAGATACATATTTGCTGCTGAGGAT
>MU122421.1:14479-42321 GCA_014904905.1 Wilcoxina mikolae CBS 423.85 | reverse complement strand
ATATGTAATATATGTGCCGAACCTCACACTACCACTTCCCACTCATGTGGATCATGTCCCAGCAAAGGGAAACAATGCGATCATGATATTCTCAAATGTTCCAACTGCAAAGGAAATCATTGGGCCAACGATTCCAAATGCCCAACAATCACCACTCTCCATACCGAAGTACGAGCCAAGTTTATGAAAGACCACCCGGCTCCCATCCATGCCTAAACAACCTTCTTATTCACCAACAAAAATTAGAATTATACAACATAATGTAATGGCGGTGCCAGGTGCACTTGGCTCTCAAGCGCACTTGGCTTTCAAGTGCACTTGGCTCTCAAGCGCACTTGGCCCTCGCAAGTGCACTTGGCTGCCGAGGCCGGGTAACCGCCCTTCATATATAATCACCTCGCGAAGTGCTTTTGGCACGGTAGCGATTATCTTACCTAAATACTACTCTACTATATTCTCGAATCCACGTTTGCAACCGTATCTATCCTTATATTCTTGTACGAGGCAGTACACGGACGTACGTCCTCACACTATAATCGCTTTTCAGTCACCAGATACGTTTCGCTCACGGGTTTTCGTGATTTCTTTACTTTTTCGACGCGTCGCGACACGCTGTAACCTCCACGTCCAAGAACTATCGCCAGATTGTCGATACAAGATAAGTAATCATCCAATTGAGCTGATTGACGGTAGTAGGGACGATTCCGAGATGATTTAGATGTCAATCAGTCCTGAGAGACGCGTCACCTGCCATGATAGGCACCCCTGCGAACTCGAAATGCCTCCTAATCACGACCTACAACGAGTATCATCACTAGAATAATAAATCAGGACAAGGAAACATGTCAAAGAAGTCAATTGACTGCCGCAGAGACGATAGTGAAGTCAATTGGCCCCGAGTGGGGTCTTACTCCACATAACGAATTCGAAAGCGTCGCAACACCTCACTTTCGAGACCTACAAGCATTGAAACTTCATAAGTATTCCCATATCGTGTCAATTGACTAGTGCAGAGACCATTCAGAGGCCTTTCGGAGGTCAATCGATTCGAAGGGTCGCATCACCGACCGCGATTCTTATACAGACGATTCGGGGGTCAATCAATCCCGAAAAACGCGTCACCAGCCCTTGTGGCCACTGCTGGGAAGACTTCGGATGACGATTAACGAGATCCATCGCATACGAACGGACGGTCGAGACGAATCGAACCTAATCGAGCATGAAGTGCTAGCGAACGCCACTACTCGGAACCCATACAGATTATCATCGGTAGGGTGATGATTCAAGATAAGTATTCCGTCTATTGGATTGACGCGAGCAGAGCCAATTCCGAGACGATTCAGACGTCAATCGACCGCGATACACTCGTCACCGGCCTGATGGCCACCACCGAGAAGTCCTTGAATTACGTTCGACGAAAGCATATCGCATACGAACGACAGAAACTAGTCAGAATGCCATCGATGGGCAACCAATTGAGCAGCTCGAAGTGCTAGCGAAGCCTTCACCGACGATACCCTTATACGCGCCGATTCATCGGTTTTTGGCGAGAAGTCACCGACAATAAACGCGTTTGATGAAGCGCACTCAACGATTACCTTCCTACGATCTGAGCGGAAGCTGCGAAGCGCACCTACGAGCGTCAGCATTGTACAGATAAAGTGCACTTACGGGAAGTGATTATACGAGCACGGAAGTGCACTTGCGGGGAATGATTACACCAGCCCGGAAATCATGAAAGAGCTCCGAGTGAGAAGTTTAACCCCGAATGTTCTAAAGTGTCAAGCAGATCAAAGCCGATACCCCATTGTACGATTCTACGAAACCGATGAGCAAGTATGAAACACGAACAAAATCACACATCAAGTCATCGTATCCCCTAGCGGGAATGGATGCATATCAAGTCATCGTATCCCCTAGCGGGAATGCATGCACATCAATGTCGTCGTATCCCCTAGCGGGAATGGACGCATCTTCTCCTCCATATCCCTGATCAGGATTGGGCAAATGGTTATCCTTTTGTATATAGGAGAGATAGCCCTTCGGTTGACGAACCGGAGGTGCTGGTCGTGTCCATGGCACATGACCTAGTTCTAGGCTTGCCTTGTTCAAGGCTAGAACCCTGAGGTCGACTGGACCTCCGGTCGACTTCTAGCCCTGCGGACCCCTAGCAGAGAAAACAGGTTAAAGGCCGCGGACTCAAATGAGCCCGTGGCACCCCTGGCGGCCACCCAGGTGACGTCGTAGACTCCACAGGCGCAGGCCGGGGCTCCCGACATATATCTGCTTGGAGCAGCCGCATTCGAGAGTCTCATAGCTAGCGACGAGATTCTCGAGGCATTCGCCATATGTATTGGCGATCGCACAGGGTTGCTGAGAGCTCCCATGGAAGGCACCACACATGTGGGAGAAGCCCCTGGAGCTGGATGCGCGAGCAGGGGCAGCGGCGGTAGTTGCGGCAGAAGAGTTACACATTGAGGAGCTTGAATGACTGCTACCGGCTCGCCGAGTCACGAAGGGAGTACGGGACGACGGGGGGTTTCCCATCGAGGATAACTCATTACGACAAGGGCTCCTGGATTCCAACCTTCGCTTCTATCTCAAGATTAAGAGCACAAAGCTAACGAGTATAGATGGAGCTGCACCTGAAATGGTGCCTACAGACGACGGCGGCCATATCCCCGCCAAATATCAAGAATTCGTGAAGGTTTTAGTCAAGGCAGCCGCTGCCACCGCATCGGTCAATTGACCATGCGATCGACCCCAGGCACATGCTGCCATATGGACGTACCTACTACCTGTTGGAGGTTGAGTCAAGAACTCTAAAAGCCTACATCGAGACAAACCTGGCCAATGGTGTCATCCAGCGGTCATCATCCCCGGTGCCGATATTTTTGCAAAGAAGAACGGCGGCTTGAAACTCTGAAGTTGACTACCGAGCTCTCAACGTGGGCACAATCAAGAATCGGTAACCCATTCCATTGATCTCGGAGATGCTTGACCATGTTGGCAGTGATGACAAACGGCTGCTGGGCGGATGGCACTTATTGAGCCACGGGAGAGCTGCGGAATGCAGATTTCTCGAGTGCAGAGTGGAACTTGCCGATATGGCGATACAGGGTTACGTTTAAGTCTATCCTTTTCTTTAAGAAACACTTACTTTATAAGAGATTCTGCGAGACATGCAATTGAATGCACATACAGAAGTACGAAGCCCCAATGGCAATCGAAACCGTCTTATCAACGAGAAATCGATGAGAAACCACACCGCATTTAGTTGTCGACGTAGCACCGTCCTCAAAAAGAGGGGAATGACTGGTCCGGAATCGGAGAAACCGCTACTACGATGAAATCCGCACCAGAAGTGCCGGAACGATAACCCATCATGCTGCAGACGTGAAGTGCACTTGGCCTCGTAAGCGCACTTGGCTCGCAGGTGCGCTGGAAATCAACGAGATCTTATGGGCGTACGACTTCACTACCGAGCACATGGAAGGCACAACAAACCTCGCCGGCGGCCCGATTATGAGATCGGCTACGAGAAGCCTGTCGGATGGCTCTTGTTGACCCTGGCAGTTGAACCCTACGATGACCTCCTACCAGCGATTAAGAAGGCCCAGGCTACTGACCCATTGGCGGTGGACATCTCGGGGATTTCTATTGGCCTACGATGGACGCATATATAAGGAAGCACGTCAGCGGCTGCGAAATAAGTCAACAAGATCAAGTACAAGTGCACCGAGAAGCCTGGGAGCGAACGAGGAGTCAATGGCTACGCTACTTGTCTTCATCACTTAATCGGAAGCACCACCGAATGCATCGAATGCACAATCAGTTGCATGGAATGCGAACCGGCTGCAATTCTTAATGGACATATGAGAAGGCTACCGCGTTGGAGCTTCAGAGCCGAGAGCGCGAACGCACCGAATTACATGGTAACTATAACCTTGTACGGAATGCTTACGAATTAGATACATCAACGAACGAATATGCTCTACAATTAGCCTTTATCTCCAAGAGCACCAAATGAAGCAATGACGATAATTGATTGACGTCCCTGCAGATAGTGGTGATTAACCGTATCAGGCTAAATTTTAGGGTGTACACCCTACAGCTAGGCTCGGAAGGGCATGACGTGTGCAAACCCACTACTGTCGTGAATTCGGAAGTCCAAGGCATGGAAGCCGGAGAATGGATGCCTTGATGCACCTGGAGCGGAAACATACTTGGTTACTTTGTGAGTACGACCTTATGGCACACTTACGAGTTAGATACCGCAACTCGAATGAGCATGTACGAATGCATGTCGACATATGATGACTGCAATCGAGGGCCAAACGAGTCCGACACAATCAATCACCACTGGAATGGCAACAGAAAGCCGAATCCTGATTACCGATATACGAGTCAACTTGGAGCCAATCGGTGAGACGCATGATCAGGCGATCACCGATGAGGCCTGCCGTGTGCTTGGATATACGAAAGAACATTGGAGAAATCATACAAATCCGAGAGCTCACAAGAGCAGCAGCTATGACCAAGATAAGTACAACATGCAATTATGCTAGTTGACTGCTGCAGCGATACGATACCGGCCGGGATGGCCTTGCCCCTCTGATGATGTTCACGAGTGCGTTCAACGAAAGAAATCATATATGAACGATCGATCAATTAGTCAAAAGTCGAGTGACGACTTTGTCCGGCATATCACCTGTCAACTACGATATATCGATGCCGAATGACGCCCGTAAGTCAGCCAATGGCATTTACCGATTCGAACATCACAGAGCCGGCACTACGGAGATCAATTGCTTGGATTCGGAGAAAGTGGAAGTCCACTTGGATATTCGGAACCAGGGACTTGCAAGCCTGCTGGAGAGGCTTCAATTGGAAGGAGTGGGCTTGGAACGAGGCCTGCTGCTGGAGTGGCTTCGACTCGGAGGTGGATTTGGAGGAATCAGGGTCAAATGGACATTTCCTTCTCTTCTCTTTCTTCTCTTCATTTCTTATGGATCTCGGCCCGGTATAAATGGCGTCGGCACGAGTTTTACCATCGCCACTGGAGGTGGAGTTTCCCCATGCGCCGGATCCGCCGTTCAGGCCGCCTAGATGGCACCGATCGGTCGCGGGACTTATGCAGTCATACGAAAGGCGTACGCACCTTATCTTGTCTTTCTTCATGTATATATGTTGCAGCCCAGGAAGTCTGCTGATAAAGAGGGGGATGATGTAATGGCGGTGCCAGGTGCACTTGGCTCTCAAGTGCACTTGGCCCTCGCAAGTGCACTTGGCTGCCGAGGCCGGGTAACCGCCCTTCATATATAATCACCTCGCGAAGTGCTTTTGGCACGCTAGCGATTATCTTACCTAAATACTACTCTACTATATTCTCGAATCCACGTTTGCAACCGTATCTATCCTTATATTCTTGTACGAGGCCGTACACGGACGTACGTCCTTACACATAATTGCAACCGTTCCTCCTTAGTTATGAATACACCTCTTGACTTCGCAGTTGGAACGGCCGACCTTCTTTTACTCCAAGAACCTGGATTCAACCCAGACAACACATTCATTACAACACACCCAGGATTTGAGCTTCTAATACCACCTAAAAACTTAAGAAAACACAATAGGACAATTGCCTATGTGGCCAAAAACAACCCTTATATCAAATGCTCCCCACGTACCGATATCAGCCAAGATCCAGATATTCAAGTTCTTGAAATATCAACTCCCTCAATTGCACCGATCAGAGTCTTCAATATTTACAATGAACATGAATGCTCCTCTAACCTCTACACCATTCCAAGAAGTTTCACCAATATCCCATTGCCGAACGATACATTATTGCTGGTGATATGAATGCTCATCATTCATGGTGGAATTCACAAACAAAAACACCCAAACACGCGGACGAAATTTTTCAGATCATGGAAACGAATAATTTTTCCCTCCTCAATGAACCGGACACCCCAACATACTACTACCAAACTGGTATGGGAACCTCTATTATTGACCTTGCCTTTACATCACAGTCTATCCATGACTCAGTTATAAACTGGGCAGTGGATGACAATGCTTCAACTGGCTCAGACCATGCAACAATTCGATTCGATATTGTGGCAGAATCTGAACTAGTTACCACCGACTCCAATAGGATCCGATACAACTGGAATAAAACAGATTGGGACATCGTTTCCAAAACCCTCAATACACTGTCTCATGCCTCACAAATGGTCTGGCAATACCTACACAAACAGCCGACTGAATCAAACCTTGACAAATCTGCCGAATTACTACGAGACATGATTCTTGATGCAGTAAAGGCATCTACCCCTGTCATCCAACTTACAACACGTTCAAAACGCTGGTGGACACCCCAACTCAAAATCTCCCGAACAAATATGAACACAGTCCAAAAGTAGTGGAAGAAAACTCGCCTCGATAGCGATCATATCAACTTCAAAGCTGTTCGGAACCAATACTTCCGAGATATTCGCACCTCCAAAACATCAATGTGGATTGACTTTTTAGCAAATGCACAAGGCACTGAAATATTTACTGCCCTCCGTTACACCAAACCAAGGAAAACCCAGAGAACACCACCCCTGCCATTCTCCAACACAACTGCGATTACTTTTGAAGAAAAGGCTGCCCTTTTCCAATCTACAATGTTCCCTCCACCACCAGTAGCACCACCCCCAACTGATGTCCTCAATCGACAAACCCTGCCATGGGTCACATTTACCCCTACCGAAATCAAACAAGGAATTGTTACCTCTGCACCACGCAAAGCACCCGGACCTGATGGACTTGCCTTTCACTGTCTCCGAAATGCTTACTTAGCAGCCACCGAACAATTCAACAGTCTGTTTGCATTACTTGGAACCACAGGATACCATCCCACCTGCTGGCGACAAGCAACGACTGTGATTATTCCCAAATCTGGAAAACCTGATTATTCAATACCAAAGGCCTACCGACCTGTTGCTCTTCTCAATTGCCTTGGAAAGATACTCGAAAAGCTGATGGCAAATCGACTTGCATATATGGCTGAAAAATACAACCTACTACACAAAGACCAAATAGGGGGACGAAGACAACGTTCTGCTATTGATGCTGCCATGGCACTTACACATGAAATTGCACAAGGAGGGCAAGCAAAAGAAATCACCACTGCCCTCTTTATGGATGTAAGCGGCGCATTTGACAATGTATCCAAAGATCGCCTCCTCCAAACCCTACGACAAATGGGCTACCCAATACCAACTCAATTGTTGGTAGAACACTTCTTATCCAACCGCACATTTTATTTATTTATTTATTTATTCATCATACAGCATGCAGCCCGCAGGCTATGGCCGGTGAAGTACAAACAAATAACCGTGAACAAGCATAACAAATGAAACTGAACAAAGGATAAACGAAAAACCGCTGGCTAGGTAGCACCGCTCCGCAGCCTCCAGTCACCCCTGCTCTAGTTACAAAGAAATATTCAAAAACAATCATAGTGGTCTGTAACACACTTAGTACAATAGTGAGAAATTTGTCAGTTTCGTTCGATCTGGTCCTGCATATCATGCGGCCTCTCCCCCTGGAGTTTGCCCTCCTCCACCCTTTCCCTTGTTTCTTCGTTCATACTATCCGCCCACACCTTCCCCTTCTGATTCTTCCTCCTGCCTCTCATCATCTTCTCCACCACCGCTCTGATGTTCTTCCACATCATCGTTGATAGTTCCCTGACCCACAATCCGATTGTTACCCTGCGCAAGATATTCATCATCGCGGAATTGACCCAGGTACCACCTTCGTGTTGCTATATGTGTGTCGTTCAGAAAATGTTTCAAAGGTTTCATTGCTTTATCGGTATATAGAAGGTGCTTCCAGAGATATCGAGGGTGAACCACTCCAATATCTTTCCGCATTCTTTGTCTTTCCCGTTGATATAAGGGGCATTTCAAAAGGAGATGTTCTGTTAACTGGGGACCTCCATAGCGACATGAACAGTGCGGGGAGTCAACAGAGTTTGTTGGAATTTGTATAGGTAACTGCGGAAGTAACCATGGCCTGTTCGTAATTGTGTGACAGTTGAGGTAAGCTGGCGGTTACCACAGGTAAAGATCTGGTCTGGTTTGGTACGGAAAGTTCCAACGTAGTTCTTTCCCTTTGCTGGGTGTCGAATCCACCACTCACCCCATTCTTGCATTTTAGCTGCTCGGGTTACCCTCTTAATGTAGGATAAGGAGGTATGATAGTAGGTAGGTGGTTTTTCGAGAGTGGCCTTTTTTGCCAACTTGTCGGCAAGTTCGTTTCCAGGTACGTCTGTATGGCCAGGAACCCATGGTACTGTAATCGTGGTCCTGAGTGCATGGAGGTTATTGGAGATATTGGAGAGTGCCAGGGAAGTGGACTGTCCAGGGCCAGGTTTGAAAGTATTGAGACGTTGTATGGCAGCTTGATTGTCTGTAAAGATCCATATGTGTCTTTTGGTGAGGTTATTACGTTGACATATCTGAAAGCATTTCTGTGCAGCTTCAAGAATTCCAAGTAATTCGGCATCGTAAACTTCTTGTTGATGGCCCATTGGGTAGGTCGCTTCCATGACTGCTTCTCCTGTCATTTCCACAATGGTTCCTGCCCCAATGTTTTCCTTCAACATTGATCCATCCGTATAACAAACAATATTGCGGTCATCGTTTTTCAACATTGCGTACTGGGTTTCGTCTGCTTTGGCTTCCTTTTCTTTTGGAAGGGGACTAATGTGTGTTTTGACTCTGCTTTCTTTCCATGGTGGGCAGGCGGTGGTAGAATCGGTTTCGATCTCCGAGCTGTTTGTGATCCATTGACTGACGGTAGATAACGTTTCGATGAGACGTGTTTCAAATTTGCGATTATTTTGTTGCATGCTGTCCCAAGGAATCCAGGGTCCACTTGTGTTACTGGACTCAGGAGATTCGTAGAATGGAGGGAATGTCGATGGGCAACGTTGTCGGATTGGGTGCATTTCAGGAAATGTAAGTATTCCAATTGCATATTTTCTTCGCATGTGAGCAAGTCGTACAGCTACCGGGGAGAGGGCAGCTTCATTGTGCAAGGCTATTGTTGGTGATGTACGGAAGGCTCCAAGTATAGAACGAAGAGCTGTATTCTGAACTGTTTCAAACTTCTGTTGATACGTTGCTTGCCCTTTCCACCATATTTCGGCCCCAACGTCGCAAACAGGTATAACACATGCATTGTATAGTTGGCGGACTGCGCTAGGAGTTAATCCTGATTCTATATTGGCCAGTGATTTGAGGGCTCCAAGGGCTCTTTTGCCACTTGCGGCCTTCAGCATAACATGGTGTTTGAAGTTGATTTTCCTGTCAAACCAAATACCAATCCATCTTACCACGTCCAGGCTGATGCCCTTAGTGCCAGGGGAAATGGTTGTGCCATTGGGTTGGGTAATCATTTCATCGTCTGTGGTATCGCTGTTTTGTTTATTGTGGAAGTGCATTATCTCTGACTTTGAGTCGTCAAATCGTACAGCATTGTTTGCGGCCCATTTGAAAGCTGTTCGTACAGCTGCTTCGAGGCAACGTGCATTATAGGCTTTTGATTTACTTCGAACCACAATGGCAACATCGTCAATGTAGCTTGGAGTCCAGAAGCAGGGGTATTGGGTTGTGAGTTCGTAGAAGAGAGGACGAAGATACAGGAGGAAAAGAATTGGTAATGCGGGTGATCCTTGAGGGATCCCTGTTCGGACAGGACTGAGGTCTTCCTTTCTTCCATCAAATGCCAGTGCTGTTGTGCGGTTGGATAAGAAGTGCTCTACCCACAATTGAATTGGTATTGGGTAGCCCATTTGTCGTAGGGTTTGGAGGAGGCGATCTTTGAATATATTGTCAAATGCGCCGCTTACATCCATAAAGAGGGCAGTGGTGATTTCTTTTGCTTGCTTTCCTTGTTCAATTTCATGTGTAAGTGCCATGGCAGCATCAATAGCAGAACGTTGTCTTCGTCCCCCTATTTGGTCTTTGTGTAGTAGGTTGTATTTTTCAGCCATATATGCAAGTCGGTTTGCCATCAGCTTTTCGAGTATCTTTCCAAGGCAATTGAGAAGAGCAACAGGTCGGTAGGCCTTTGGTATTGAATAATCAGGTTTTCCTGGTTTGGGAATAATCACAGTCGTTGCTTGTCGCCACCAGGTGGGCTGGTATCCTGTGGTTCCGAGTAATGCAAACAGACTGTTGAATTGTTCGGTGGATGCTAAGTAAGCATTTTGGAGACAGTGAAAGGGAAGTCCATCAGGTCCGGGGGCTTTGCGTGGTGCAGAGGTAAAAATTGCTTGTTTGATTTCGGTAGGGGTAAATGTGACCCATGGCAGGGTTTGTTGATTGAGGACATCAGTTGGGGGTGGTGCTACTGGTGGCGGAGGGAACATTGTAGATCGGAACAGGGCAGCCTTTTCTTCAAAAGTAATCGCTGTTGTGTTGGAGAATGACAGGGGTGGTATTCTCTGGGTTTTCCTTGGTTTAGTGCAACGGAGGGCAGTAAATATTGCAGTGCCTTGTGCATTTGCTAAAAAGTCAATCCACATTGATGTTTTGGAGGTGCGAATATCTCGGAAGTATTGGTTCCGAACAGCTTTGAAGTTGATATGATCGCTATCGAGACGAGTTTTCTTCCACTGCTTCTGGGCTCTGTTCATATTTGTTCGGGAGATTTTGAGTTGGGGTGTCCACCAGCGTTTTGAACGTGTTGTAAGTTGGAGGACAGGGGTAGATGCCTTTACTGCATCAAGAATCATGTCTCATAGTAATTCGGCAGATATGTCAAGGTTTGATTCAGTCGGCTGTTTGTGTAGGTATTGCCAGACCATTCGTGAGGCATGAGACAGTGTATTGAGGGTTTTGGAAACGATGTTCCAATCTGTTTTATTCCAGTTGTATCGGATCCTATTGGAGTCGGTGGTAACTAGTTCAGATTCTGCCACAATATCGAATCGAATGGTTGCATGGTCTGAGCCAGTTGAAGCATTGTCATCCACTGCCCAGTTAATAACTGAGTCATGGATAGCCTGTGATGTGAAGGCAAGGTCAATAATAGAGGTTCCCTTACCAGTTTGGTAGTAGTATGTTGGGGTATCCGGTTCATTGAGGAGGGAAAAATTGTTCGTTTCCATGATCTGAACAATTTCGTCCGCACGTTTGGGTGTTTTTGTTTGTGAATTCCACCATGAATGATGAGCATTCATATCACCGGCAATAATGCATCGTTCTGGCAATGGGATATTGGTGAAGCTTCTTGGGATGGTGTAGAGGTTAGAGGAGCCTTCATGTTCATTGTAAATATTGAAGACTGTGATTGGTGCAATTGAAGGAGTTGATATTTCAAGAACTTGAATATCTGGATCCTGGCTGATATCGGTACGTGGGGAGCATTTGATATATGGGTTTCTTTTGGCCACATAGGCAATTGTCCTATTGTGTTTTCTTAAGTTTTAGGTGGTATCAGAAGCTCAAATCCTGGATGTGTTGTAATGAATGTGTTGTCTGGGTTGAATCCAGGTTCTTGGAGTAAAAGAAGGTCGGCCGTTCCAACTGGAAAGTTAAGAAGTGTATTGATAACTAAGGAGGAACGGTCGCAATTATGTTGTATGATTCTAATTTTTGTTGGTGAATAAGAAGGTTGTTTAGGCATGGATGGGAGCCGGGTGGTCTTTCATAAACTTGGCTCGTACTTCGGTACAGAGGGTGGTGATTGTTGGGCATTTGGAATCGTTGGCCCGATGATTTCCCTGACAGTTAGAACATTTGAGAATATCATGGTCGCATTGTTTCACTTTGCTGGGACATGATCCATATGAGTGGGAAGTAGTAGTGTGAGGTTCGGCACATATATTACATATGGCAGGTTGTTTGCATCGAAGGTAGGAATGGCCAAATTGTTGACCATTAGTACATTGATCGGTTGGTCGGGATACCACATATCGTTCAGCCTTGCGTGTTTTTCCGTCTACTTGAACTCCGTGGTCTTGTATAATCTTTGCTTCGTGTTCAGTGTGGACTGCAATAACCATTGTGGTTGCTTTTTTATGAGGTCGCGTCGCTGGTTTAGTCAGAGATCGTGGTAGGGTTGTGAGCTTGATATGATTGTTGTTCATCTCAATATCTTCTTTCAACAATTGCATTCCCGTTTCACACTCGGGAAACATTTTAATGTTGATGGAATGAACCATCATTCGGATCCAGGTTTCTTGTTTTTTGAGACTCTGGGCATTTGTATCGACTGAGCGAACTGTTTCCTCAATAGCAGCTTTGTGAGCTAGTACCAATTCAACAGGGCATGCATCAGCAGTAAGAAGGACCAGATTGTGTTTGTGGTTTGCGGATACATGGCCGATGTTGGCCAAGGGGTCAGCCTGGCACCTGCGGAGGGTGGCGTTGATTGCAAGTTTAAGTTGGGTAAGGTGTAATACAGTATATGTTGGCATACTATACCACTTGGCAAAAAGGCAACTATGACACCTCTTGTGTCATCCAACAACCCCTTATAACCGGTACTTCCTCTGTGGCCATTACATCATCCCCTCTTTTAGGTGGACATGTACTCAGGACCTAGGCAAGCCAGTCTATCATTATAAGGTATACCCCCAGGGATTAGACCCCCTGTAAGCCTGATTGTCGCTTCCCCTTCTTGGCGAGTCTTATCTGCTCACACTGGGAATTGAACCACAGACATTGTTGGTGTCATACTGTAATACAGTATATGTTGGCATAGTATACCTCTTGGCCAAAAGGCAACTATGACACCTCGTGTGTCATCCAACAACCCCTTATAACCGGTACTTCCTCTGTGGCCATTACATAAGGTTGGCAGTGACTGGTTGATCACTGTGTCGGGCAATTACCAGTGTGCGTTGTTTTTTGGTGAGGGGGCGGGGGTTAAGGGTACGTCTATTCTTGTCTTTCGGGGGGTCTGCCTTTGCGTATGCTGATGCAATTGCTGACCATGATGTGGGCTTTGGGGAAGTCCCTTCCGGGACTGCTGGTGTTAGTAGGTCTGGAGGTGCTGGCGGTGCATCTTTCTGTGAGGCTTGAATTTGTACACGATATTCAACTCGTTGTCCAAGGGTGGCGATAGTTTTGAGGGCAATTTCATGTTTGGTTTCAATTGAGGCCAAGCAAGTTGCCAATTTTCGGTTTTGGGTGGTAAGACGTTTGTTGATTTTAAGGATATCCTTGTGAAGTGGTTCAAGGATGGCTTTGAATATCTTATGGATTCGATATTCGTCTTCGTCATTGGGATCCAATACGTTGTCAATGGGGTTTTGATAGTCTTCATCTTCGGAATCATCATCATCGTCAGAGCTTTGGTCATCAATCTCGTCATTCTCTGGGGCATCTCCAAGATTCAGATCTGCATTTCCAGAGTTTCCGATATTCAAGTTGTCCGGGTTGGTTGGTTGTTGAGGTGGGGATGATGGTTGGAGTGGTCCAGAGGTTGCTCTGTTATGAGCTGAACTGATAGTCCTACGAGTACTGGAGCGTGCACGAGAAATATTGAGCTGTGGGTATGGTGAGTTCGACTGCAGTCTGCGTGAACTACCGTATTTGCCCTTCCGTCCTCGTTTAGATATGTAGCCCGTATGGGCTGTACTTGATACAGCTGGGGCGTCCATTGCGGAGAGTGGGTCTGAACTTGGATTTGGGTAAAGATGCATTCCGTATGTACTGGAAGCATCAGGTGGGGGCGGTGGTGGCATAGGGCCTGACATGATTGTCTTGCCAGAGCTCACTGTATTCGAAATTTGTTACAGTTATTTAAATTTTCTATGTATTTCGAAATTGGTAAAAATCCGACGTGTGAATGTTGTTATATGTGGCCTCGGTACCACCTGTACCCAGAGGGGGTTAGAGCTTCACCTCCTTTGTCCTAGCAAGGTGTTGGAGCCTTGTACTAGAGCCTTTGCTCCCTCACAGCAGATACAGAGACACTCAATAATGGGGCTGTAAAACCACTGCAAGAAAGGAAGTGCAACTTATCTCTGGAGGATTCACCCAAAGACTCTGGGGGTCAATGGCGGCAAAGTAGCCGGACGTCGTCGCCTACACCCTGGTAGGTCTGCTGGGCCCCGGTGGCCAATAGGTATAAATGTTGGGTAGGTGAGGTAGGGGGGGTAGGTGAAAAGTGCGAAAATTCGAAAATCGGTCGTTGCCAACTCAAATCTTGTCCGATTATGCTGAAACTTCGGCAGGGTAGACCTGGAGGTGTATCGAAATGGTGATCCCAAGGGCATTTGGAACGGATCAGAACTCGCGGAAAATCGATGAGATTCGAAATCGTGTTTTTGGCTTCGAGAAATTTTGGCCCAGACAGTCTGGGGCTTCTAGGGAGGTAGTGATGGTTCGTTCTAAGGGCGTTAGAGGCCGCTGGATCGAATGCCGTTGTCCGTTTGTGAATCGGAGTTGAATCTGCTGAGATAGAGGGGGGGGGTGTGTGAAAAAGCGACCTTTCGATGAATTTGTGTAACTATTGCAAATATTGAGCGTTTGGTCTAAAACTGAAGCGTGGGCCTCATTTATATGTAGACTCAATACCCCCAAAGTATGAAGTCAATCAGAAAAGAATTGGTTGTTGAATAATCGGTGGGGTCCCTTTTGCAGGGGGGGGAAAAAGGGGGGTAAAGGGTCCAGCTTTCCACCCAACAACAATAAAGGTCCTATGAGAGGGATACCATATTGTAGGGGGGGTAATCAGGGGTAAGGAATCGATTCGCAGTGTCCGTTTGTCGATAGCTGTTGTGATTGTTGACTTATTTTCGAAAATCGGTTTTGCTGGTATGGTTGTCGCTTTTCCCAACCGCACAACAGCACTGGCATTCGATGGAAGAAAGGAAGACCTCAGTCCTGTCCGAACAGGGATCCCTCAAGGATCACCCGCATCACCAATTCTTTTCCTCCTGCATCTCAGTCCTCTCTTCTATGAACTCACAATCCAATACCCCTGCTTCTGGACTCCAAGATACATTGACGATGTTGCCATTGTGGTTCGAAGTAAATCAAAAGCCTATAATGCACATTGCCTGGAAGCAGCTGCACGAACAGCTTTCAAATGGGCCGCAAACAATGCTGTACGATTTGACGACTCAAAGTCAGAGATGATGCACTTCCACAATAAACGAAACGGCGATACCACACACAATGAAATGATTACCCTACCCAATGGCACAACCATTTCCCCTTGCATTAAAGGCATCAGCCCGGACGTGGTAAGGTAGATTGGTATTTGGTTTGACAGGAAAATCAACTTCAAACACCATGTTATGCTGAAGGCCGCAAGTGGCAAAAGAGCCCTTGGAGCCCTCAAATCACTAGCCAATACAGAATCAGGATTAACTCCTAGCGCAGTCCGCCAACTATACAATGCATGTGTTATACCTGTTTGCGACTTTGGGGCCGAAGTTTGGTGGAAAGGGCAAGCAACGTATCAACAGAAGTTTGAAACAGTTCAGAATACAGCTCTTCGTTGTATACTTGGAGCCTTCCGTACATCACCAACAATAGCCTTGCACAACGAAGCTGCCCTCCCCCCGGTAGCTGTACGACATAATCACATGCGAAGAAAATATGCAATTCGAAACTCACATTTCCTGAAATGCACCCAATCCGACAACGTTGCCCATTGACATTCCCTCCATTCTACGAATCTCCTGAGTCCAGTAACACAAGTGGACCCTGGATTACTTGGGACAGCATACAACAAAATAATCGCAAATCTGAAACAGGTCTCATCAAAATGTTATCTACCCTGAGTGCATGGATCTCAAACAGCTTGGAGATCGAAACCTATTCTACCACTGCCTGCCCACCATGGATCGAAAGCAGAGTCAAAACACACATTAGTCCCCTTCCAAAAGAAAAGGAAGCCAAAGCACACGAAACCCAGTACGCAATGTTGAAAAAGGATGACCACAATATTGTTTGTTATACAGCTGGATCAATGTTGAAGGAAAACATTGGGGCAGAAACCGTTGTGGAAATGATAGGAAAAGCAGTCATGGAAGCGACCTACCCAATTGGCCATTAACAAGAAGTTTACGATGCCAAATTACTTGGCATTCTTGAAGCTGCACAGAAATGCTTTCAGATATGTCAACGTAATAACCTCACCAAAGACACATATGGATCTTTACAGACAATCAAGCTGCCATACAAGGTCTCCATACTTTCAAACCTGGCCCTGGACAGTCCACTTCCCTGGCACTCCCCAATATCTCCAACAACCTTCATGCACTCAGGACTACGATCACAGTACAATGGGTTCCTGACCACAAAGACGTTCCTGGAAACGAACTTGCCGACAAGTTGGCAAAACAGGCCACTCTCGAAAAACCACCTACCTACTATCATACCTCCTTATCCTACCTTAAGAAGGTAACCCGAGCAGCTAAAATGCAACAATGGGGTTAGTGGTGGATGCGACACCCAGCAAAGGGAAAGAACTACATTGGAACTTTCCGTACCAAACCAGTCCAGATCTTTACCAGTGGTAACCGCCAGTTCACCTCAACTGTCACACAATTACGAACAGGCCATGGTTACTTCCGCAGTTACCTATACAAATTTCCAACAAACTCTGTTGACTCCCCGCACTGTTCATGTCGCTATGGCGGTCCCCAGTCACCAGAACATCTCCATTTGAAATGCCCCTTATATCAACGCAAAAGGCAAAGAATACGAAAAGAAATTAGAGTGGTTCACCCTCGATATCTCTGGAAGCATCTTCTATTTACCCATAAAGCAATGAAACCTTTGAAACATTTTCTGAACGACACACATATAGCAACACGAAGGTGGTACCTGGGTCAATTCCGCGATGATGAATATCTTGGGCAGGGTAACAATCGGATTGTGGGTCAGGGAACTATCAACGATGATGTGGAAGAACATCAGAGCGAGGGTGGAGAAGATGATGAGAGGCAGGAGGAAGAATCAGAAGGGGAAGGTGTGGGCGGATAGTATGAATGAAGAAGTAAGGGGAAGGGTGGAGGAGGGTTAACTCCAGGGGGAGAGCCCGCATGATATGCAGGACCAGATAGAACGAAACTGACAAATTTCTCACTATTGTACTAAGTGTGTTACAGACCACTATGATTGTTTTTGAATATTTCTTTGTAACTAGAGCATGGGTGACTGGAGGCTGCGGAGCGGTGCTACCTAGCCAGGGGTTTTTCGTTTTTCCATTGTTTAGTTTCATTTGTTATGTTTGTTCATTGTTATTTGTTTTTACTTCACCAGCCATAGCCTGTGGGCTGCATGCTGTATGATGAATAAATAAATAAATAAATAAATCCCGCTCCTATCCATGCCTAAACAACCTTCTTATTCATCAACAACAATTCGAAAAATACAACATAACTGCAACCTTTCCTCCTTAGTTATCAATTCACTTCTTGACTTTGCAGTTGGAACAGCCGACCTTCTTTTACTCCAAGAACCTGGATTCAACCCAGACAATACATTCATTACAACCCACCCAGGTTTTGAGGTACTGATACCACCTAAAAACTTAAGAAAACACAATAGGACAATTGCCTATGTGGCCAAAAACAACCCCTATATCAAATGCTCCCCACGTACCGATATCAGCCAGGATCCAGATATTCAAGTCCTTGAAATATCAACTCTCTCAATTGCACAGATCACAGTCTTCAATATTTATATTGAACATGAAGGATCCTCTAACCTCTACACCATGCCAAGAAGCTTCACCAATATCCCATTACCTGAACGAAGCATTATTGCTGGTGATATGAATGCCCAGCATACCTGGTGGTATTCTCAAATAAAAACACCCAAATACGCAGACGAAATTGTTCAGATCATGGAAACCAACAACCTTTTCCTCTTCAATGAACTGGACACCCCAACATACTATTACCGAACTGACAAGGGAACCTCTATTATCGACTTTGGCTTTACATCACAAGCTATCCATGACTCAGTTATAAATTGGGCAGCGGATGACAATGCTTCAACTGCCACAGACCATGCAACAATTCGATTCGATATTGTGGCAGAATCTAAACTAGTCACCACCGACTCCAACATGATAAGATACAACTGGAATGAAACAGATTGGGACATATTCTCCAAAACTCTCAATACACTATCCCATGCCTAACCACTGGTCTGGCAATAACTACACAAACAGCCAACCGAATCAATTCTTGATAAATCTGCCGAACTGCTACGAGATATGATTCTTGATGCAGTAAAGGTATCCACCCCTGTCCTCCAACTTACAACACATTCGAATCGCTGGTGGACACCCCAACTCAGAATCTCCCAAACAAATATGAACCGACCTCAGAAGCAATGGAAGAAAACTCCCCTCAATAGCGATCATAACAAGTTCAAAGCTGTTCGGAACCAATACTTCCGGGATATTCGCACATCCAAAACATCAATGTGGATTGACCTTTTAGCAAATGCACAAGGTACTGAAATATTTACTGCCCTCTGTTACACCAAACCAAGGAAAACCCAGACAACACCACTCCTGTCATTCTCCAACACAACAGTGGTTACTTTTGAAGAAAAGGCTGCCCTTTTCGGATCTACAATTATCCCTCCCCCACCAGTCGCACCTCCCCCGACTGATGTCACCAATCGACAAACTCTGCCATGGGTCACATTTACCCCTACCGAAATCAAACAAGCAATGTTTACCTCTGCACCAATCGAAGCCCCCGGACCTGATGGACTTCCCTTTCACTGTCTCGGAAATGCCTACTTAGCAGCCACCGAACAATTCAACAATCTGTTTGCATTACTCGGAACCACAGGATACCACACCACCTGCTGGTGACAAGCAACGACTGTAATTATTCCCAAAGCAGGAAAACCTGATTATTCAATACCTAAGGCCTACCGACCTGTTGCTCTTCTCAATTGCCTTGGGAAGATCCTTGAAAAGTTGATGGCAAACCGACTTGCATATATGGCTGAAAAACACAACATACTACACAAAGATCAAATAGGGGGACGGAGACAACGTTCTGCTATTGATGCAGCCATGGCACTTACACATGAAATTGAACAAGGAAAGCATGTAAAAGAAATCACAACTGCCCTCTTTATGGATGTAAGCGGCGCATTTGACAATGTATCCAAAGACCGCCTCCTCCAAACCCTACGACAACTGGGCTACCCAATACCAATTCTATTGTGGGTAGAACACTTCTTATCCAACCGCACAACAGCACTGGCATTTGATGGAAGAAAGGAAGACCTCAGTCCTGTCCGAACAGGGATCCCTCAAGGATCACCCGCGTCACCAATTCTTTTCCTCCTGTATCTCAGTCCTCTCTTCTATGAACTCACAACCCAATACCCCTGCTTCTGGACTCCAAGCTATATTAACGATGTTCCCATTGTAGATCTAAGCAAATCAAAAGCCTATAATGTGCATTTTCTGGAAGCAGCTGCACGAACAGCTTTCAAATGGGCCGCAAACAATGCTGTACGATTTGACGACTCAAAGTCAGAGATGATGCATTTCCACAATAAACGAAACGGCGATACCACAGACGATTCAAGGATTACCCTACCCAATGGCACAACCATTTCCCCTGGCACTAAGGGTATCAGCCCGGACGTGGTAAGGTGGATTGGTATTTGGTTTGACACAAAAATCAACTTCAAACACCATGTTATGCTGAAGGCCGCAAGTGGAAAAAGAACCCTTGGAGGCCTCAAATCACTAGCCAATACAGAATCAGAATTAACTCCTAACGCAGTCCGCCAACTACACAATGCATGTGTTATACCTGTTTGCGACTTTGGAGCCGAAGTATGGTGGCAAAGGCACGCAAAGTATCAACAGAAGTTCGAAACAGTTCAGAATACAGCTCTTCGTTGTATACTTGGACCCCTCCTTACATCACCAACAATAGCCTTGCAAAACGAAGCTGCCTCCCCCCGGTAGCTGTACGACTGAATCACATGCGAAGAAAATATGCAATTCGAATACTCACATTTCCTGAAATGCACCCAATCCGATAACGTTGCCCATTGACATTCCCTCCATTCTATCAATCTCCTGAGTGCAGTGACACACGTGGACCCTGGATTCCTTGCGATAGCATGCAATAAAATAATCGCAAATTTGAAACATGTCTCATCGAAACGTTATCTACCGTCAGTCCATGGATCTCAAACAGCTCGGAGATCGAAACCTATTCTACCACCGCCTGCCCACCATGGATCGAAAGCAGAGTCAAAACACACATTAGTCCCCTTTCAAAAGAAATGGAAGCCAAAGCCCACGAAACCCAGTACGCAATGTTGAACAAAGATAACCGTAATATTGTTTGTTATACGGATGGATCAATGTTGAAGGAAATCATTGGGGCAGGAACCATTGTGGAAATGACAGGAGAAGCAGTCATGGAAGCGACCTACCCAATGGGCCATCAATAAGAAGTTTACGATGCCGAATTACTTGGAATTCTTAAAGCTGCAAAAACATGCTTTCAGATATGTCAACGTAATCACCTCAACAAAAGATACATATGGATCTTCACAGACAATCAAGCTGCCATACAACATCTCAATACTTTTAAATCCGGTCCTGGACAGTCCCCTTCCCTGGCACTCTCCAATATCTCCAACAACCTCCATGTACTCAAGACTACTATCACCGTACAATGTGTTTGTGGCCATACAGATGTAACTGGAAACGAACTTGCCGACAAGTTGGCAAAAAAGGCAACTCTCGAAAGACCACTGAGCTACTATCATACCTCCTTATCCTACCTCAAGAGGGTAACACGAGCAGCTAAAATACAGGAATGGAGCGAGTGGTGGATGCGATACCCAGCAAAGGGAAAGAACTACGTAGGAACTTTCCGTACCAAACCAGACCAAATGTTTACCAGTTGCAACCGCTAGTGTACCTCAACTGTCACACAATTACGAACAGGGTATGGTTACTTCCGTAGTTACCTATACAAGATAAAAACAAATGCTGTTGACTCCCCCCACTGCCCATATCGCTATGGAGGTCCCCAGTCACCAGAACATCTTCTTTTGAGATGCGCCTTATATCAATGCGAAAGACAAAGAATGAAGATAAGTATTGGAGTCGTTCACCCTTGATATCTCTGGAAGAATCTTCTATATAACGACAAAGCAATGCAACCTTTGAAACATTTTCTTCACGACACACATATAGCGACACAAAGGTGGTACCTGGATCAATTCCCCTATGATGAACCCATTGGGCAGGGTGACAATCGGATTGTAGGTCAGGGAACTGTCAACAATGAGGAGGAGGAACACCAGATCGAGAGTGGAGAGGATTATGAGGGGTGTGAGGATGAATTGGAAGGGGGAGCTGGGGTGGGACAGATTGAGTAAAGGAGAAAGGGTAAGGGTGGAGCAGGGTAAACTCCAAGGGGAGAGCCCACATGATATGCAGGACCAGGCCTAACGAAACTGACAAATTTCTCACTATTGTACTAACTGTGTTAAAGACCACTATGATTTGTTTTTGAATATTTCTTTGTAACTAGAGCAGGGGTGACAGGAGGCTGCGGAGCGGTGCTACCTAGCCAGTGATTTTTCGTTTTTCCTTTGTTCGGTTTCATTTGTTATGCTTGTTCTTGTTATTTGTTTGTACCTCACCGGACATAGCCTGCAGGCTGCATGCTGTATGATGAATAAATAAATAAATAAATAAAATACGATGTTTGGGAAGTGGTACCTCGAACAACAAATCGAAACATAGTTGATTCGAAATGGGCATTCATGATCAAATCAGACGCCAAAGGAGAAATATAACGATACAAGGCAAGACTTGTCGCAAAAGTATTCAGTCAATTACATGGCCCTGACTACGATGACATATTGTCACCTGTTGTTCGTTACGACTCTCTTAGGCTCCTACTCGCCATCGCCTCCTGTCAAGGGTGGCAACCTCATCAACTCGACGTCAAGGCAGCTTTCTGATACGGCATATTCCAGGAAGAAATCTATATGAATCTACCTAATCACTTAGACGAGTGAAGTGATAGCTATCTCAAGTCCGAGGTATGATTGAGATCTTCGTTCGTGAGAATAGAAGAAAGGAGGAGAGCGAAAGCAAGTCAGAAGGTGTTAGTCTTCTTTTAAGCGGAAAGCAGAGGGCAAACTGTTTGGTATTGCTATTTAACTGTATGTTGCGATATAGAATAAAAGTATCTACAGAAGTGGAGATCCACCGTTATTTATACAGGACCAGCGACCGTTCAAAAAAAGAAAAAGAAGCTGGTGGAAATCTCTTTGTCACTGAAAAGTGGGTCATCTGAGGTGGTGTGATCTATGGCGTAATTGATGGTGTGATCGATAGTGTGATCGATGGTGTGCTTGGTGGTGTGACTGGTGGTTTGACCGGTACAAATAACTCATAGTACGATGCTTTATGCATATGTAATTATGACAAATATAATAGAAAATAATTTAAGATTCTAGCACTATCTGTATGATAAGCACTAGCCCAAATGTGGCTTTTCGTCCATTGCGTCCTTATCTCTAACATATGAAAACATGTGAAACAAAAGCAAACTTGACTAATCCTTGGCACAATCCCATATTTCCAACACCCCTTATCATTTTGTAAAGAAAAGTATCTTACATAAAAATTCTGAAAAGATTCGTAACAGTTCTTTCATACATACGTCCGATAAATTGTCTTCGGATTTAATGTATAACACGGCGATATTGGCGGCTTCAACTTGCTCATGTGTAAAGTGGTAGGCGATATCTATGTGTTTCGTTCAATCGTTGATCTTGGGATTATTAGTAATGTCGATAGCGGAATTATAGTCGCTCATAATTGCGTTCGGAATGTTGTGTTTTAACAGTTCATGGAGTCCTCGTTGTAACCATAAGTGGTGCTTGGGTAGCCATTGCTAAGGCCATATATTCTGCTTCGCAGGTGGAAGTTGCAACGGACCTTTGCTGGTGACAGCGCCATGATATTGTAGAGTTTCCTAACTGAAGAATATATCCCGAAAAGCTTCTTCTAGAGTCGATGTCGTTTCAGTGTGATGCATCTGTATAACCCGTGAGTTTGAATGGGGAGTTCCAAGGGTATAAGACGGCGAATTGTTTCGTTCCTTAAAGGCATCGTAATATTCCTTTTGCGGCGGTAAAGTGTGCGTTGGAAGGATATGTATTGAATTGTGAGAGGTGAGTAATTGTGTATGCGAGATTTGGTCTGATTCCAGTAACCAAGTACATGAGAGATCTGATTTATTTATTTATTTATTTATTCATCATACAGCATGCTGCCCGCAGGCTATGGCCGGTGAGGTACAAACAAATAACCAAGAACAAGCATAACAAATGAAACTGAACAAAGGAAAAACAAAAAACCCCTGGCTAGGTAGCACCGCTCCGCAGCCTCCTGTCACCCCTGCTCTAGTTACAAAGAAATATTCAAGAAATCATAGTGGTCTGTAACACACTTCATACAATGGTGAAAAATATGTCAGTTTCGTTCTGCCTGGTCCTGTATATCATGCGGGTTGTCCCCCTGGAGTTTACCCTCCTCCACCCTTCCCCTTTCTCCTTTTCTCATTCTATCCCACTACATCTACCCCCGCCAATTCTTGAGATACCCCTCATCATCCTCTCCACTCTCGCTCAGATGTTCCTCCTCCTCATTGTTGACAGTTCCCTGACCCGCAATCCGATTGTTACCCTGCCCAAGGTATTCATCATCGCGGAATTGACCCAAGTACCACCTTCGTGTTGCTATATGTGTGTCGTTCAGAAAATGTTTCAAAGGTTTCCTTGCTTTGTCGGTATATAGAAGATGCTTTCAGAGATATCGAGGGTGAACCACTCCAATTTCTTTCCGCATTCTTTGTCTTTCGCGTTGATATAAGGGGCACCTCAAAAGAAGATGTTCTGGTGACTGGGGACCTCCATAGCGACATGGACAGTGTGGGGAGTCAACAAAGTTTGTTGGTATTTTGTATAGGTAACTGCGGAAGTAACCATTGCCTGTTCCTAATTGTGTAACAGTTGAGATAAACTAGCGGTTACCACTAGTGAAGATCTAGTCGGGTTTGGTATGGAAAGTGCCAACATAGTTCTTTCCCTTTGCTGGGTGTGGCATCCACCGATCGCCCCATTCCTGCATTTTTGCTGCTCGGTTTACCCTCTTAAGATAGGATAAGGAGGTATGATAGTAGGTAGGTGGTTTTTCGAGAGTGGCCTGTTTTGCCAACTTGTCGGCAAGTTCGTTTCCAGGTACGTCTGTATGGCCAGGAACCTATTGTACTGTGATCGTAGTCTTGAGTGCATGGAGGTTGTTGAAGATATTGGAGAGTGCCAGGGAAGTGGACTGTCCAGGGCCGGGTTTGAAAGTATTGAGACGTTGAATGGCAGCTTGATTGTCTGTGAAGATCCATATGTGTCTTTTGGTAAGGTTATTACGTTGACATGTCAGAAAGCATGTTTTTGCAGCTTTAAGAATTCCAAGTAATTTGGCATCGTAAACTTCTTGTTGATGGCCCATTGGGTAGGTCGCTTCCATGACTGCTTCTCCTGTCATTTCCACAACGGTTCCTGCCCCAATGTTTTCCTTCAACATTGATCCATCTGTATAACAAACAATATTGCGGTTATCGTTTTTCAACATTGCGTTCTGTGCTTCATGGGCTTTAGCTTCCTTTTCTTTTGAGAGGGGGCTGATATGTGTTTTGACTCTGCTTTCGATCAATGGTGGGCAGGCGGTGGTAGAATAGGTTTCGATCTCTGAGCTGTTTGAGATCCATGAACTGAGGGTAGATAACGTTTCAATGAGACGTGTTTCAAATTTGCGATTTTTTTGTTGCATGCTGTCCCAAGGAATCCAGGGTCCACTTGCGTTACTGGACTCAGGAGATTCATAGAATGGAGGGAATGTCGATGGGCAACGTTGTCGGATTGGATGCATTTCGGGAAATGTGAGTATTTGAATTGCATATTTTCTTCGCATGTGATTAAGTCATACTGCTACCGGGGGGAGGGCAGCTTCGTTGTGCAAGGCTATTGTTGGTGATGTACGGAAGGCTCCAAGTATGCAATGAAGAGCTGTATTCTGAACTGTTTCAAACTTCTGTTGATATGTTGCTTGCCCTTTCCACCATACTTCGGCTCCAAAGTCGCAAACAGGTATAACACATGCATTGTATAGTTGGCGGACTGCGCTAGGAGTTAGTCCTGATTCTGTATTGGCTAGTGATTTGAGGGCTCCAAGGGCTCTTTTGCCACTTGCGGCCTTCAGCATAACATGGTGTTTGAAGTTGATTTTCCTGTCAAACCAAATACCAATCCACCTTACCACATCTGGGCTGATGCCTTTAGTGCCAGGGGAGATGGTTGTGCCATTGGGTAGGGTAATCCTTTCATCGTCTGTGGTATCGCTGTTTCGTTTGTTGTGGAAGTGCATCATCTCTGACTTTGAGTCGTCAAATCGTACAGCATTGTTTGCGGCCCATTTGAACGCTGTTCGTGCAGTTGCTTCCAGGCAATGTGCATTATAGGCTTTGGATTTACTTCGAACCACAATGGCAACATCGTCAATGTAGCTTGGAGTCCAGAAGAAAGGGTATTGGGTTGTGAGTTCGTAGAAGAGAGGACTGAGATACAGGAGGAAAAGAATTGGTGACGGATCCTTGGGGGATTCCTGTTCGGACAGGACTGAGGTCTTCCTTTCTTCCATCAAATGCCAGTGCTGTTGTGCGGTTGGATAAGAAGTGTTCAACCCACCATAGAATTGGGATTGGTAGCCCAGTTGTCGTAGGGTTTGGAGGAGGAGGTCTTTGGATACATTGTCAAATGCGCCGCTTACATCCATAAAGAGGGCAGTGGTGATTTCTTTTGTATGCTTTCCTTATTCAATTTCATGTGTAAGTGCCATGCCAGCATCAATCGCAGAACATTGTCTTCGTCCCCCTATTTGATCTTTGTGTAGTAGGTTGTATTTTTCAGCCATATATGCAAGTCGGTTTGCCATCAACTTTTCAAGAATCTTCCCAAGGCAATTGAGAAGAGCAACAGGTCGGTAGGCCTTAGGTATTGAATAATAATGTTTTCCTGGTTTAGGAATAATCACAGTCGTTGCTTGTCGCTAGCAAGTGGGGTGGTATCCTGTGGTTCCGAGTAATGAAAACAGACTGTTGAATTGATCGGTGGCTGCTAAGTAGGCATTTCGGAGACAGTGAAAGGTAAGTCCATCAGGTCCGGGGGCTTTGCGTGGTGCAGAGGTAAAAATTGCTTCTTTGATTTCGGTGGGAGTAAATGTGACCCATGGTAGGGTTTGTCTATTGGTGACATCAGTCGGGGGAGGTGCGACTGGTGGGGGAGGGAACATAGTACATCGGAAAAGGGCAGCCTTTTCTTCAAAAGTAACCGCTGTTGTGTTGGAGAATGACAGGGTGGTGTTCTCTGGGTTTTCCTTGGTTTGGTGTAACGGAGGGCAGTAAATATTTCAGTACCTTGTGCATTTGCTAAAAAGTCAATCCACATTGATGTTTTGGAGGTGCGAATATCCCAGAAGTATTGGTTCCGAACAGCTTTGAACTTGATATGATCGCTATCGAGGCGAGTTTTCTTCCATTGCTTCTGAGCTCGGTTCATATTTGTGCGGGAGATTCTGAGTTGGGGTGTCCACCAGCGCTTCGAATGCGTTGTAAGTTGGAGGACAGGGGTGGATGCCTTTACTGGATCAAGAATCATATCTCGTAGCAGTTCGGCAGATTTATCAAGGTTTGATTCGGTTGGCTGTTCGTGTAGGTATTGCCAGACCATTCGTGAGGCATGGGATAGTGTATTGAGAGTTTTGGAGAATATGTCCCAATCTGTTTTATTCTAGTTGTATCTTATCATGTTGGAGTCGGTGGTGACTAGTTCAGATTCTGCCACAATATCGAATCAAATTGTTGCATGGTCTGAGCCAGTTGAAGCATTGTCATCCACTGCCCAGTTTATAACTGAGTCATGGATAGCTTGTTATGTAAAGGCAATGTTGATAATAGAGGTTCCCTTGCCAGTTCGGTAATTGTATGTTGGGGTGTCTGGTTTATTTAGGAGGGAAAAGTGGTTAGTTTCCATGATCTGAACAATTTTGTCTGCGCGTTTGGGTGTTTTGATTTGTGAATTCCACCAGGTATGATGGGCATTCATATCACCAGCAATAATTAGTGTTGGCAACAAAGCGGATCGGTTCGTCGCGGATCGAACCAGGGCGCAGTTCGATCCGGATTCGATCCTAGATTTGGACGAAGTTCCGAGGTTTGTCCGAACCGGTTCCCGAACCATCTATCTTCGAACGATAATAGGTAAGCGAGTTCTTCTTCGATCGGCTCGATTTCTATCGCATCTTGTAGCGGGAGAGGGTAAGCTACAAGATGCACCACAAATCGAGCCGATCGGACAAGAACTCGCTTACTTATTTTTGTTCGCAGTTGTCGGTCGAAATGGTGGGGTTTGAGGTGAAAGGCTTGGCAAGGATCCGGTTCACACGGACCAAATCGGTTCGTCAATTGTACGAACCCCGGGCGGTTCGTTGCCATCACTAGCAATAATGCATCGTTCAGGCAATGGGATATTGGTGAAGCTTCTTGGGATGGTGTAGAGGTTGGATGATCCTTCATGTTCATTATAAATATTGAAGACTGTGATCGGTGCAATTGAGGGAGTTGATATTTCAAGGACTTGAATATCTGGATCCTGACTGATATCGGTACGTGGGGAGCATTTGATATAGGGGTTGTTTTTGGCCACATAGGCAATTGTCCTATTGTGTTTTCT
>MU122420.1:0-39750 GCA_014904905.1 Wilcoxina mikolae CBS 423.85 | reverse complement strand
CTTCTCGAGCTCTGACGTGTGCCTGCCGGAGAGTGTAGAGGCGTACCCCGCTCTAGCCGGCTGTCCCATATTGCTGATAAGGTAAAGTAATTCTGGTCGAAACGATCATGCACGGCTGACCTGTAAGTCCCCGCAATGGCGTGATCGTGCTTCATCAACTCATGACGTCCCTAACTATCGGAGGCATAGGCATATAGTAGCATACCATCCTAAGTGTTCGGGTCTGATGAATCCGCCAGCTAAGTGTCGTGACTATCGCTGTTCGATCGAGAAGGTGCACTGCCCTCGCGCGGGTTAATCATTCCGCTTTGTCTGGGCTCGGTATTGGATATGCGTAGCTTCGTCGCTCAGAGGATGGGATAGCTGCGGGTGTGATGTTGACCATCCATAGTGACAGGTGACCAACCGCAGATTGCCATGGATATCCTTCGTACCTCGTGCACCTGCTAAGGGACAACCCCTAACAGGTGTTCCTCCGAACGCTGCCAAGTCAAAGCAAAAAGTGGACAGACCTCATCCCTCAAACTACTTCAACTACAAGAACGACAATGGTAAGAACGCATCCTGCTACGCTGCAACGAATGGCAAGTTGTTAACCTCGCCTCGCATTGCAGACACGTATACATTCTTGATGAATACCTGGATCACACTACCGGAGAGCTACCAACAGAGGGTGTATACAGACACTCTTGCTACAGTCAAGCGTCAGATCTAACAGGCGGAGAACCCAACATCTGCCGTGGTCATCAGCACGGAAGCAGCGCGTATTGACAATGCTATTCTTCTTGACTATGTGACCTCCGAAGTGGCACTTGAGGAGCCTGAGATCAGACGCACTGACTCAAAAAACCCGATTGACAATAAATGCACAGATAACGAACAGCATTTCGGGCTGCCCGGGGGAAGTGGGAATTACGATGATGAAGGTGATGAAGGTGATGAAAGCGATGACAGCGATGCCATCTCCACCCCCAACCAGCGACGATGGGCCACGACTGAACTCGACAGGTTTGACCTGGGAACCAGTGATGTCGACAGGTATGAGGGCAAAGATAACGATGATGGGGATGCAGATGAGGAGGAAAAGGCATCGCAAGCCCATGATGGATCAACACAGAATTTGGAGGACTGAGGGCATAGTACTAGAGAGTGTGAAGATTGGACAGTATATTTCAGACCTGTAAAATATGATAATGGCGAAGAAAATGCAATGGCAAGCGATGTATCCAAAGCGAAGACTGTATTGTAATAAGTGACAACATCTCAAAGATAAACATATATATGAGGAGAGTACGGCATCCTATAAATAGCAATAGTGGAGAGGTACAATTTGGAACTCAGCCAGAGAAAGGCATAAATATCGCCAGGCACTGTGTAAACGGCTACAGTGTAACTGGAGCCCCTGCGAAGAGTATAATATACATGTCATTCTGATGGTGCGTAAACGTCACCACATTCCGGATGCAAAGTAAAGGAAGCGCGACGCCTGGGGGGCGAGCATGGTGGATGAGCATCCATGAGTTAATATACAGCGCGACATGTCGCAAGCATAAGGGACATGTTATAATAGCCGTCACAGGGTAAGTATGCAATGTGACCCGTCTTCTGGGCGATGGGTAGCATGTAATCCTTCTTTAGAGGGTACAAGGTTCCGTCAGAGCTGTCAGAGTGGTCAGAAACACCTGGGTCTTCCTGACGGAAACTAGGGTTGTTGCTGATGTTCTTTTAGTATCAATATTGAACTGCATCGATTCGAGTCGAATTAGATTGAGTATGGGTTCAAATTGGATTTGATCTGAGGCTGAAGGAAGTTTCGAGGTTTAACTCAAACATCAAGCTGAATTCCATACATTCTAAATGAAATTAACTAAGCGAGTTCTTATTCGATTGGCTGGATATTGAAATCATCTTTTAGTTTTTGGAGTTTGCTACAAGATGAACAATTTCTGGAGCAGATCAGACAAGAACTCACTGACTTATTTCTCTTTGCAGTTACATAGCACAATGATGGGGCTGTGAGTATACCTGTCTTGGTAAGAATTCGCTTCGCCCAAACCGAATTGGTTTGTCAATGGAGTGAACTACTGGCGGTTCTTTTCCAACATGACTTGCTTCCACTAGATACATAATGTGCAGGTTGCAACTGTTTTACAAGTGAATGGGAGTATTCATTCCAATAATGATTAGTTAATACCTGAATCACAATTGTGTTGCCTCAATATGTGAGCGCTTGGGCTCTCCATAATGATCTTGATTGTAATAAAATACATTACACCTGCACTTTGTTCAACATCGTCATGGGCACCTATGCTCGTAGCCTCTCCAACCCCAGTGTCATCTCATCCATCCAATCTTGTCGATCTAGGTGCCGAGAGAGGTAGAATGATTCTTTACTGCTGGTAATCCACTAACTGTTGTCGTTGGACTTGGTGGCAACTTCCAGATCCTCTGGGGTTCAATGTATTTGGATTGTTGGCCCGACTCTATTGTGGACACGTGTGCATCAGGTCACTACCATCGCAATAGATGTACTACCTTCTGGTGAGGTGGTTGTCGAGAACCTCCCTCACGATCTATGATACTGGATATAATTAGGCATGTTTGCCCCCTCCAGTGGTCTTTCTGCCGGAAGTTGTCCAGACAGGCTCAGAAGTTGAGGGTCTGAAATTATGTTTCCTGTCAGTTCATTTGAACTGGTCATGGAATAATTCCCCACCACGGCCAGAATCCCCGGTGGGCTGATTCTGTTGATGCTATTGTTGTTGTTATTATCTCCGGCTCATCTTTTTTAGTCTGGGTTGGAACTCCATAGATGCTGTTTGATCGAACAGTTTGTTGATTCTTCTTAACCTCACGATTGTAGTCACAAGTTTAACTCGTGCTCATAGTTCAGGCTTCATTCCCATCCAGGCTATTTCGTATAACCTATCAGGGTCCTGTTCTTTGTCCCAGTCGGCTTCCTGAAACAATATAGGGAGCCGATTGGCCCATACCCGCACTGGATCGTCTTGGTCATGGAATCTCTGATAGAACTTTCAGTAGGCCCATATACCTGCATTCAGCAAGCGGTCAGAGTCACCATACATCTTTTGGAGTTGTTGAAAGAAGAGATTGAAAGCATTCATAGCAGGGTGGATCGAATTCAGTAATTTATGGCTCCACTTGAGAGGATGTGCTATTATCATTTTTTGTTTTGAAGGATCCTTATGGCCGTTCTAGCTACCAAGAAGGTTCAGGGCATATTTGACTTCATCCAGTGTACCGTCCAGGATATGATGGGAGTTTCAGTCAACATTTCCACTGAGAAGACTAATGAAGTAATCCAATTCGGAAATGCCTCCACAGTATCGCTCAGGATCAACTATCTAAACAATTTCAGATTTACCGTATTCCAGCTCCGTGGCCCATTCTCTAGCAGCATATCAATGCCTAGCTACATCTCATTTTCAGGTCCATTGTGATCATTCGGCTGCTATTTCGTCACACTCTGTCCATCATTAGGCTCACACTTCAGCTTGTTGTTCAAAAATGAGCTTCAGTATTGATCGATTCTGGGTGACTTTGTCGTGCTGATTATCTTCAGTAATCATCAATAAGAAGGCATCGTCTTCATCATCATCATCTCTGAGACATGTGTATTCCCCATCAGGATTGAGACAACCGTCATCGGGAAACAGATTTTCATCGTCGGTATTCAAATTCCGATTATCGGCCTCAGGATTATCGTCATCATCATCGTGATCATCATTGATTGTGGTTCTATATCTGACTTTGTCCTCCGGAAGGGCTAATGATCTCTCGAATGGAGCCTATTAGCTACTTGCCTCCGATACCTGCAGTGTTTTCTCATTTCACGATTGTCAATGGCATGCAATTGACCTCTAATTGACTTTTCTGGAGGTATTGAGTGGCAATTGTATGTAATTGACTAATTGCCTGTTCTTGTGTACATGTCACGACATTTCGAATAAGTGAACAACTCAGATAATACCGGGCTTGAAACGTATCTGGTTACTGAAAAGCGATTATTGTGTAAGGACAAACGTCCTGTTATGGATAAATATATGTGGAATCATTCTGTGTTGGCAACTCACCCAATCGTTTTGTGGTGGATCAAACTGAGGAAGAATTCTTTTCAGGTTCAATCTGAGGTTCGCTCGAACCTTAAACCGAATCCCACAAGTTTGAAAGAGAAGAAGTATGCGAGGTCTCGTCCGATCGGACACGATCTTGCTTACTTATTTTTCTTCGAACATGTAGATCGAAATGGTGGAGTTTGAGGCTAATGGCTTGGCAAGGATTTGGTTCGCATGAACCAAATCAGGTTGTCAATAGTATAAACCTCTGACAGTTTATTGCCAACACTAGATACAGATGCAAACAGAATAGGCCGAGTGATAAAGAGAATATCAATTATAGAGTAATGTAAGTAAGATATTCGCTAGTGTGCAAAAAGTACTTTGCCAGGTGGTTATATATGAAGGGTAGTTATTCGGCCATGGCTACCAAGTGCACTTGTGTGCCATGAATTCTTGCAAGCCACATATACTTACGAGGTCAGGTACACCAAGAGGACAAGTATACTTACGAGACTAAGTTTCCCTGCAAGGACAAGTGCACCTGCGAGGCCAAGTGTACTTATAAGACCAAGTGTACCTAGCACACCCATTACAATCAGTCATGTGACTCAGCAAAATATTCTTATTCATCATATTAATTGTCAACAATATTTGTCTTATCACATTGGACATTGGAAAAATATTGAGACAATTTTATTTCAGAATATCGCAGTATTGCTCTGTTCAATTGATAATGGCGATTGACAATCACAATATACCTATTAATCAAGTTGTTCCAGGATCAGTCATTATTTGATAGTACTAAAATTGATTTACACTCTATTCAGGGTCACTCTGTAGTACTACTACTACATTTCTAATTACTGATATTCGTTTATCAATAATAATAATATTATACTGGATAGGAAACATTTGATTTTCAGCCGTTTTAATGATATCCAAACACTATAGAGAGTTTTGGCAAAAGTACACGTTACTAATCTGCGCATAATCTTGTTCAGAATCATATAGAGTATATCAACCTCCTTCTTTCTATAGATGTACAAAATAAGAAATGGCCAAGAGGATTAGCAGAACAAATGAAATACACTGTTATGAGAAACTCAAAATTGAACGAAATACCCTAAACAAATCCAAAAGAAATACAAGGATATTTATTACCACTCAAATATATTTATTACCATTTCCATATCATGTTTCAACAATATTGGATGAAGTAGACTTTATAACAATTATGTGTGCAGTATACTTCTATTTTCGTACACATCAAATTAAGCTCAGTATAATAGTTCCAGAGAAAGTATCAGTTATAAGGGGTTATTGGATGATACAAGTGGTGTCATAGTTACCTTTTGGCCAAGTGGTATAGTATGCCAATATATTCTTAATTTAACTCAGATTGTTAGAGGCAGCAATCACTTAGGGTTGTTCTGTCTCATGCATGACAATAGAATCCTCAGACAAATCCATAACACTCTCCTCATCTGGATCTGCATCAGTTTCATCTGGTATTTACAACAAGGTGGATCAGTTCGAGACCAACCAGATCAAGTAGGGATAGTGTTGGCAACGAACCGCCTGGGGTTCGTACAATTGACGAACCGATTTGGTCCGTGTGAACCGGATCCTTGCCAAGCCTTTCGCCTCAAACCCCACCATTTCGACTGACAACTGCGAACAAAAATAAGTAAGCAAGTTCTTGTCCGAACGGCTCGATTCTTGGTGCATCTTGTAGCTACCTTCTCCCGCTACAAGATGCGATAATATTCGAGCCGATCGGACAAGAACTCGCTTACCTATTATCGTTCGAAGATAGATGGTTCGCGAACCGGTTCGGACAAACCTCGGAACTTTGCCCAAATCTCGGATCGAATCCGGATCGAACCGCGCCCTGATTCGATCCGTGACGAACCGATCCGCTTCGTTGCCAACACTAAGTAGGGATTCCGCAAGGATTTGATCAGAGGTTTGTCAAAGTTTCGAGGTTCAACAAGAACTTCAAAATGAATCCTAGGAATTGCGTACGGAATTAAGTAAGTACGATCCTGTCTGATTGGCTTGAATGTTAATTTATGTTGTAGCTCTTGAAGTTAGCTACAAATGAACAACAAATCGAGCCGATCAGACAAGATCGCACGTACATATTATTGTTTCAGGTGCTGGGACGAAATGGTGCAGTTTGAAGGAGAAATTCTTGACAAGGATTTGTTTTACTTGAACCAAACTGGCTCAACAATAGTATGAACTTCTGACGGTTCATTGCCAATACTAGTTTCATCAATAGTGAGACTTACATAAATCACCTTTTTAGTGGAGCCAATCTTCAGAATCAGAATCGCTTTCGGCAGTACTACAGTTGTCACTTTCACCTTCATGGTAATTGATCCTATATATCCAATAATCATTAAATACAGTTCATTCACCACCAGAGAGGTTCATCTGCAGTAAGGAAACTCCAAGTGGTAATTTGTTATGCAATGTGAATGCTGCAGCAGTATGATGTTTAATGACTAACCAGGAAGCTTTGATTTTCCCTTTGATATCTGAAATATAACCCATTGCTATTTTTCCATATTTTGAACATATGATAGCTTCTGAATTGCCTATAGAGTTTCACTGCCCAGTCATATCTCCAGGATATTATGGTCGTTGGCCATACTGTACACCATTTTCTTCTCAACCGCAATCTTGATTTCGGTATCATGATAGATTGTTATTGAATACATTTCTGATGTATTTCTAGCAAGGAATCTTTGATTGGATCTTCCAAACCACTTTCTCATAAAGTGTTTTACCTATAAATTTTGACTGCCATTTTTTAATTACATCTTGGTCTAGAGATATTCTGACCCCCACTCCAATCCTGTATGGAATAAATGAAAAGATGTCCTGTGCTAGATTGGCAAGATCAGCATATATTGTTAGCAATTGCTTCTGTTGTGACCACGAATAGGGCACATCAGGCTTCCAGAATATATATTGCCAATCTTCATGGAGTCGGTGTAATAATCATTCAAATTGGAATCAATTTGTCATCACATTTTGGGTACTTTGTAATATTAGATCAAATATAGTATTTTATCTGTCAATAACTGTCCTGCATGATTCCTATATCAAGGAGTAGATTCTACTATATTTAGAGGAGTTAAATACTCCTCATTATTACTGAACAAAATATATGAATCATCTGTAGATTGATTTGTCTGAGAAATTGGTGTGGAGGAAAAAATATCATCAGTAGTTGATGTGTCCATCTTCATATCTGGTGTACGGATTAATCCGATACAGTATTCGTACTTCACATATGTTAGTACGATACTCTTATACTGGACAATACAAAAAGTCTTATCTTCAGGGTTAATATCCATGGCTTCATCAGACTCTATGAATGATTATACTGTCCGAAAAGGATCGAAAATATGTGCTGCAATGTACAGCATACCCATCCTCAACATATCTTCGGTATTCTATTTTGATAGCCTTTGGTGTGCAAACTTCAAAGTGGGGTTACGATCCCCTTTTCTTTGAGTATCATACTTTACTAAATTTCACAGAATGTCATTCAGATTGTCAAATATGATATTATAAAGGGTAAGTACATGGAGGAGGGTGACCGTATACCTGTTGGACATTCAAACTCTCCAGTATCAGAATCGCTTAAGAATTATATTACATAGTAGATAATATTCCACTTATTCCGAATTGTCAACAATAGATAGTAATCACTATAATCATAATCCTTATTCTACTCGCCTATAGAGTTTCAGACTCACTGTGCACAAATTAGAAATTTCAGAGTAGAATTACAATCTATTTTCATCTTGATAGTAGCTGTACAGCTATCCTGACTTTTGATTTTTGGCAATCAAGTAACTGATTTGGTTACCTATGAATCAGAATAATCAACTGGATACGTATACACTCCTATATCAGCAGTCAGTATTATGAGAGGTAGATTTCATACAGTATATACCTTTTCAATCATTGTAGCTACTCCAGATATTGTGGCAGCTACCTTCGAGATCATAATATGTTTGGTCTTTTGCAGCCTCTCACTATTTATTGCAGCTATACTCCCATTTTCAGCAAGTCTCTTGTCAGGTACATGGGTGTCTTATGATATTGTAGCGTCTTTAATACCCAGCTGCTCTTGGATGTATCGAAACTAAGGTGAAGAAGATGCTCCATGTAAGGTAAGTGATTGCGCAACAATAACCACTCAATAGGTGAGGTATCAAATGGTGATTATCACTTCAGAGTGATTATGTTGTTCGATAAGGTATTATCAGTAGCAATTGCGAGTAATTGTTTGTCAATAAGAGTGAATCAATCCAGAATGTCCTGTAATTACTTTGCCAGTCTGATGTTGACGATAAAGTGTATAAATTTAATTTGACCATAACTAAGCACAGGTTCAGATCTGATTCGATTTGGGTTTCAAGTTGAACTACAGGATTTGTAACAATCGGATTCATGAACTATTGATTTTGGAACACAAATAATTAAGTATGTTGCTGTCTGATTAGCTTGATGTTTCATTCATTCTGTAGTACATGAGGTTAGGTGCAGGAAGAATTAAACTATGAGGTAATCAGACAAGAACTTGCTAACTTATATTTTGTTTGAAATTGCATGCCTAAATGGTGGGGTTTCAGGAGAATATCTTGGCAAGAAATCAGTTCGACAATGGTACGAACCTCGATCCGTTCATTTTTGAACATGTGGTCAGCCATATTCCTGTGTAAATACCTTTAACCTGTAGTTATTTGTCAGTGATAGAAACTAGAATACCTTCTAGCTATAGACCATATCAAATGCGATCTGCACTTTGTGAAAAGTCCAATGATTATCTATACAATCACCAATAATAGACAATATGGCCAATTGGTTTATATATATAAGGACGTATGTCCTCGTATGGATGGATACGTTAAGATATGATTGCAAATGGAAATAAGTGGTAAAGATATCAATTGTAAAGTAAGGTAGTAGGATGATCGCTAGCTTGCCAAACGCACTTCGCAAGGTGATTATATACAAGGGGCGCTTACCCAGCCTTGGCAGCCAAGTACAGTTACGAGAACAAGTGCACCTGTGAGCCAAGTGTACTTACTTGGCCAAGTATATCTGCGAGCCAAGTGCACTTACGAAGCCAAGTGTACTTGTGAGGCGAAGCACACCTGGCACCACCATTACATCATCCTCCGCTTTATCCGCAGATATCCTAGGCTACAACATATATATAAACATACCGAAAGACAGATTAGGTGTATACGCCTTTGTACATCTGTATAAGTCTAATAACCAATGTGTGTCATCATGGCGGCCTCACAGCAGATCCAGTCCACCGAAAACCTCAACCTCCAGTGGTGATGGTAAAATCGGTGCCGACACCATTTATACCGGGCCGAATCCATAAGCAGAGAAGACAGAGGAGAGAAGAAAACATACAATTGACCCTGAATCCTCCAAGTCCACCTCTGAACCATCCGTGGTGATGAAATCGATTATGGTCCTGACGTTATTGAATGCTCCTGATGAAAACCGTTGACTAGCTCTTGAGCATTTTCGAGATTCTCTGCGGGTTTCCAGCTCGTGAATAGGTTGTTATAACCGGCCCACTGAACAAGTTAGTGGAGCCTTCGATAGCATCGCTTGGAATTGAGGATTCAGTCGACGTCCCATTCATCCGTATCATTCACAATCGTCAGTTGGGATTCAGATGGTAGCTTGCCAATGGCAGGTGGTAAGTACTTATCAAGCAGGGAGATGAGAAACATGTTGTGTATACGCTTCATCTTTGCAAGTCTAATTTATCAGCGTTCATATTGATGACTTTACTCACCATGTATGGTCCCACCAGCTGGTAATCTAACTTCTTTGACCCTCGCGCCATATTGATGTTCCGAGTAGAGAGCCAGACCTTATCTCCAACCTCAAACATCATTTCTTTACTGCAGGTGTACTTCGTCTGGTCGGCTTGGACTTCCAGTGAGTTCTTCCGGAGGGTACGGTGTATCTCCTCGAGGGCGATTGCCATGGAGTCCGCTTGGGCTTCCAACTTCAGGTGGGCTAGATTCTTGAGTACCTTGAACCGCATCGTTGGGTGGTAGCTGTAATTGGCCTGAAAGGGGGTCATCCTTGTCGAAGGATGTACAGCATTGTTGTAGGTGAACTCTGCCAATGGAACGAACTCCACTCAGTTATCCTGCTCGTAGTTGCAGAAAGCTCGAAGATAGTTCTCCATCATCTGATTCTGCCACTCCGTCTGGCCTTCCGTCTATGGATGAAATGCAGTCGACAGTCGGTGATCTGTACTCATGTGGCTGCAGACCCTTGTCAAGAATCGGCTCGTGAATCTGGTGCTCCGATTGGTGATGATGTTGTCAGAGATACTGCATTTGCAGATCACATGCTCGATGAAGAGTCTGGCCAGCTCTGGTGAGTCGATATCCTTTCTGCAGAGCAGGTAGATTGTGATCTTTGTCAGCTGATCAATATTGACTAGGATTCCCATGTATCCAGACACGGACGATTCTGGCAGATCTGAGACGAAGTCCATGGTGATGCCTTCTCAGAGTCGTGATGGTGGTCGCAGTGGCATGTTGATTCTGGCGCAAGCATGTTTCGGAGCCTTGATTCTGTGATATACTTCTCAGCCACTGAAGTACTTCCTCATGTATGTATCCATTCCCGGCCAAAAGAAATCCCTAGAGACTAACTCAGCAGTTTCAAGAGCTCCAACGTGATCGGACTGGGAGTTGTCATGAAAGAGACTTATCACTTTGCCACAGGGCATATCACCCCCAGGGACATATATCCTCCCCTCATTGGTCAGAGCTCCAGTGACGACACTTGGATGGTTCTCATCTCCGGCTTCGGCTTCGGCTTCGGCTGTAGCCATTGGGGTATCGACTAGCGTATCCGAGATTTCAACTGCCAATGGGTCAGTAGCCAGGCCTTTCATATTTATCAGTAGGAGGTCATCGTAGGGTTCAACTGTGTGGGTTGCCAAGAGCCACCCAACAGGCTTCTCAGAGCTGATCTCATAATCTGGCTATCTCGATGGGCCGTCAGTGGGGTTTTAAGCGTCTCCCAAGTGTTCGATGCTCAAGTCATATGCTGAGAGAATTTTCGACCACCTAACTTGTCGCCTTGGGAGTACTTTGTGAGTTTGGAAATACTCAGGGTTCTTGTAGTCACACTTTACCACAATCTTGGGGCCAGTGCCTTTCAGATAGTGTCGTCTTTGCTTGAACGTCTCAACGATGGCGAGAAGTTTCTAATGGAACATGTCATAATTCTGCTTGGCTGGAGAGCACTTCTGAGAGTACACATTGACTGGCCAAAGGTTTTCGAAGCCATCAAACTGATCCAGGACGCCTGCAATTGCAAAGCTGCTCGTATCGGTCCGGAGAACGATCGGTTTGGCAGGGATGAAATGCTGCAGAATTGGTGCTGCAGTGAGGGACTTATTGAGTTTCTGCAAAGCCAGCTCAGCCTTCCGAGTTCATTCCCATTTCGACTTGATTGGCTCCACTCGATATGATGGTTGTCTCAGCTTACTACTTTGCCCATTGAATTTTAGTAATTCCGTGAGTAGGAAGGTCGACCTGGCAAATATTCAGATGAACCTCCGGTAGATGTTCGTGAACCTGATAAGGACTTGGAAGTCCCATACCGATCTGGGAGTTGGCCAATCTACAATCATGGGATCCCATCTGTTTCCAAGCTGACACAATTGGCAGAGATAACGAAGCTGAGCAATCCGACCTCCGATATTTCAAATTGAGACTTCTCTGCCTTGCAATAGACATCGAACTCATGCAGCCATTGCAGTACCTTCCGCATGTGCTCGTAATGCTCCTTCTGATCAGTGGAGTAGAGCAGGATGTCATCAAGATTATACACGGCAAAGTCGTCGATGAAAGACTGCAAGCAATTGTCAACATTAGTCTAAAAAGTAGCCGTTGTGTTTGTCAGGTGGAATGGCATGACATTGTACTCGAACTGACAATATCGGATTTGGAAAGCCATTTTGTAGTCGTCACCTTCCTTAATGTGAATAAGGTGATATGCTTCTCGAAAATTGAGTTTCGTAAATATCCTGCCGCTGCCAACATGGTCAAACATCTTCGGGATTAATGGAAGACACTAACAGTTCTTATCCGTCTCCTTATTGAGTTCACGGTTGTCCACACAAATTTTTAAACCTCCGTCCTTCTTCTTAGCAAAAGGTATCAGTGCTGCCGCTGGACAGGATAACTGCTGAATCAATGCTTCTGCTAGATTCGTCTCGATGTAAGCCTTCAGAGTCTTTAGCTCGACCTCTGACAGGTTATATATACATCCACATGGTAACTTACAATCAGGCTCCAGCTCGATTGCATCGTCAATTGACCAGTGTGATAGCAGCGTCTCTTCCTTGGCCTGACTAAAGACCATCACGAATTTCTGATACTTGGCGCAAATATGGCCACCATCAGCTGGAGACACAATTTCAGGCACCGAAGCTCCACTATACTCGTTAGCTGTGTGTTTTCAACTTCGTCTACTAGAGAGTAGGAATGTCTGGGAATTGCAGTACTGCGGGCCCGTCACAATGAAGCATGACCGTTGCGCGCATCCCCCATTCATGACTCTTCGAGCCGGTAGCAATCATTCATGCCCTGCATTGTTGGTAACTCATCTGCATCAACTACCGCTGCTGCTCCTGCTCTCTCATCCAGCTCCGGGAGCTTCTTTCACCTTTGGTGATGCCTTCCATAGAAGCTCTCAGCAATCCTGTGCAATCACCAAGTTGTATAGTGAAAGCCTTCAGAATCTTGTCACTAGCTATGAGATTGTCGAATGTGGTGGCTCCAAGCAGATGTATGTCTGGAACTCTGCCCACCACCTGTGGAGTCTCCGTCGTCACCTGGGTGGCCACCAGTCCCACAGGCTCATTTGAGTCCACAGTCTTTAACCTGTTTTCTCTGCTAGAGGTTCCGAGGGTTAGCAGTCAACAGGACGTCCAGTCAACCTCAGGGTTTCTAGTCTTGAACCAAGACAAGACTAGAATCAGGACATATGCCATAGGTATGACCAGCACCTCCGATTTGTCAACCGGAGCCAAGTGCTCAAAATACTGAGCAGAGATACTCGTCTTTCGACTCACCTTCGCAGACATCATGCCACGCCCATCAGGGTCCTGGGTGGAGATGAATGCCTGTTCGTGTAGTAGTCCGAGTCACATGAGCAGTCCTGTGGCCATAAAGATACTTGTCACTCTGCAGTCGACAAGAGTCCGGGTGCGCTGCATCACGCTGTATCGATCTTGTATAAGCACTTCGTTGACAATGTGAGATGAATCTGGCTTCTCTGTACCACATAAGTATTGACTTGAATAGAGAGTCATGGGGGACTAGAGGATAACTCTCGATTTGAGAGTGATTTATGGGATTGAATCTCATTAATCCTTTCCAACAATGACCTGATATCCAACCTCTCTAGCCCTAATTCCTTATTGTCCAGCCTCTCCCGCTGGGCTAGGTGTCCAGAGAGGTATGCGAGAATTTTAACTGTTAAGTGTTGAATGACTTTTGGTGCTTCACTTAATGATGTCAGTTTCCGTTTCTGCTAGGCTTTGGAGTTCTCTCAGGGGGATTTGCCCTTTTGTACTTCGGACAGTGGTATACCTTATACTCTTTGCTGCCGTATCGTATACACTACTTATTTGTCTTTCTGCTGTCATATATCTCCCTCGAGACCCACATAGCTGCTGTCAATCTGGCTTGAGTGCCACCTCTGTACTTGTCGTTGGTCAATATCTCTGTTGTCGGTTTTGAGATGGATGGCAGGTAACCTAGTTCACCGCCTTTTTGGAACGATTCCGGCTGCCTTTGCTGTTGCTGCGAGCCACCTAATCTCTTCTAGGAATGTATGCTCTCTGACGCTGCAGTCTTGTCGATACGGTCCTCGATTATCTCGAACTTTGCACAAGCAGGGGTCATCTGCCTGACTTTGTTTTTGAGTGCGTATTGGAGATCTGCCCAGGCCATATCGTAAAGCATCTGTTCACTCTTTTGTATGGTCTATTCGGCCTGTCTCCAATTAGCTTTCACATGGATCACATAGATTCTAACCAGCTCATTAGGCAATTGGATGTATTCATCTATCGCCTTCATCACCACTTTCTCATGGCAGTTCTTGTCTCCATATATTCTGGTGATCTCTTGCGTGAAGAGGTCAAGATCCTCCAGACAGGGGTTGGAATCCATGCATAGATGACTGACCAATTCGGAACGGTCTGTCATTGCCATCTGATGCTGTGTCGGAATTAAGTGATTTCTCCAGCAGTCGATGGGAGAAACCGTGGATTTGACTTGATCGTTTCCGCCATATTGGAAAAAGTCTTTGTGCAAGTCGAAATTGAAGTGTAAAATGTTGACAAACTTGTCTAACTCCTTGGCGCTGCTGCAGTATCGTATGGGATCCACCATGGCGAAAATTGCAGATTTCACATTGGTCATACCTTCTTGTTCAGCTTGTTTAGTGATCTATATCCCTTGTTTGAAAGCCAATCATTCTCGCACGGCCTTTAACCATACGACCTGCTCTTTGAACATCGTCTTGAGCATCATATGTTAGGCTGACATTTCGCCAAAAAGATTGTCGGTGATCATGGATCTGAAGCTGTCATCACCATCATCGCTGTGACCTTCATCTTTGTCATTGACCTCATTTTTGTCATCGACTTCGACTTCGTCGTCCATGTGGTCATCGACCTCGACCTCTTGTAAGGCCGTTGGGGTGGACCTGAGCCTGGTGATTTGATGTCTTTGGTTCTCAGATACAGACATTACAGCCTGCAAGATTTTCTTGCTGTGGTGATTGTCAATTACGTGTAATTGAGTTCTAGTTGACTTCCTTCAGCTGCAATTGTATAAAATTGACAAATCGTCTATTTTGTGTACGTGTTGTGATGCATTGAAAAAGTGAAGAATTCATGAAAATCTGTGAGTGAAACTTATCTAGTAACTGATGAATGATTATAGTGTAAGAATATACATCCTCATATGGCTGGATACATATTGATACGGATGCAAACGGGAATAAGTGGTAAAGATATTAATTGTAATGTAAGGTAGTAAAATAATTGCTAGCTTGCCAAAAGCACTTCGCGAGGTGATTATATATGAAGGGCGCTTACCTGGTCTCGGCAGCCAAGTGCACTTACAAGGTCAAGTGCACCTGCGAGCCAAATGCACTTACTAGACCAAGTACACCTATGAGCCAAGTGTACTTACAAGGTCAAGCGTACCTGTTACCGCCATTACAGTTGATATCGACTTATGCAGTATCAACTGACTTGAATTTTAATTTGCAACTGTATTTGATTGCATCAATTGTTAGTAAGTACTCTTATAAGCAGATATTCCAAAGAATACCTGCAGAGAAATACAAGAAATCACTTTTCAAAGTATTGAACAACTGGTGAAACTCAAAGCTCAAGATAGCATTTCATAGAATGTACGCTGAATCTAATTCCAGTATTGAGTAGGATTTGCAGATGTTTTGTTGAATTTATTCTGTTGGAATGTCATTGTCTGCAGGTTCGAAATGTTCTGTCTCCACAATTGTCAGTATGATTACTTTGTATAAGTAGAGCTAGTTGTTCATGGGATCAACTTGCCACCATGACTTCTTGACTTCATTTCTTTTTAAAGACTGTCAAACTTTGCACATGTTCAACTGTACCAGTTAATATGATAAATTTTGATTCAATTAACATACCTGGTTCTACTTTCTGTGTCTTTGTTGTGAGGTGTTTCCTCCATTGGACAAGTCCTATTTTCTGATGAATGGACAAGAATAGTTATTGTAAATTTTGCAAATTAAAAATTATCAAAGGAATTGTTTTCTCATAAAGTATTCTAACATGAGTATGTTCAACATAATATCAAACCATGATATTATATATATTCTACTACTGCAGAAACTGAGATTACTCAGTAGTATGATATACAATTCAGTTATTCCCTCTTTTAGGTAAAACAATCTCTGAATCTGTTTGGTATTAGTCTGAGGAATATGATAGTCACATCTGAATTGCTCTAAATCACTCTTGTATATATTTAGTTGGTAAGAGTACTCTGAGTTATCTCCATTTCTATAATAAATTATCATGAAACTTTATATGAAAATATCTCCATGAGTTGCTGTCTATTTTATATGATTTTTGATTTGGAGTATTTTAAATCTCTGACTACAATTATCTTATCCCATGAATGAATTGGATGTGGTGTTGTGATGAAAATAAAGCACACAGTAATTTGGGCTTGGCATTCGCGTAACATACGCATCCGAGTAGGGTACGGTTTCTCTGGGGGTTGGTTTTCGAGACCAACTTCATGACACTTAATGGCTAGTCACGATATGGCACTGTGATAAATGAAGGAATTTTGATACTGCACTCATAGGAAAGTAGTAGGCTGGTATGCTCTCAAATTCCACCACCCTTCACCTCCGCCTTTGTCTTGTACAAATAAGAATCGCTTTATTGAAACCGAAGCAAACAGCTGCAAACTATCGAATCTACCAAATCTGGTATTACACCAGCCGCCGTCGCAGAGGAAAAGAAAATAAAAACGCCCGGAAACCGATTGCGCAACCCTTACAATATCCGACTAGCATTTTCCACATATCAAAAACAATTTTTCGATTCGCATTAAATAAAATCCTGGACATACGAGAATCCACGGAACTCTTCTTGCATTGCCTGTGTGAGTACTGTAAAACATTGTCAGCTACTATGTCGAAGATTGGGGTTCAGGAATCATACCAGATTGTACAGGTGTAAGTACTGGGGTAACACTAGTAAACTCCGAGTCGAAGTTTGACGTGTCTGTGGCATTGGAGATTGTCGGTTTGAATGGTGGCTCAATGCGTTTATTGTAGATATCACCCCAGTTGATGTCCCTGAAGAAAGGATGGGCCATAACATCTTGAGCATCGTTGGGTCCTGACCCGAGGCGCATCTCTGGTTCTCTAGTGAGAAGCTATAAAGTCATAAGCAACGGCCATCCGTGATATTAAGTATGTAGGGCGTACCTTTTGCAAGATTGAAACGGAATCACGAGGCATATGGATGGGATACAATGGCTCGTCAGCCAGAATAGCATCATAGATTTCATCCTCGTCCTCTCCGCGGAAGGGACTTTGCTGAAGCAACATCTGGTATATCAAGACGCCAAAGGCCCACCAATCGACAGCACGCCCATACCTTTTATCCATCAAGATCTCCGGCGCCATGAACTCAGGAGTACCACAGAATGTGCTCGTTGTGGACCCGTAATGCATATCTTCCTTACATAGACCGTAATCGGCAATCTTGATGTGACCATCGAGAGTGAGCAAAATGTTGTCCAGTTTCAAATCACGGTATATGACTCCATTTTCATGGAAGTACTTAAGGGCTAAACAGACTTCTGCGGCATAAAATCTGAAAACGTTAACCTAAGAATGTAGAGAAGGGGCCTTGGAAACGCTTACTGTGCCCTTTTAGATCCAAACTGTCCACGTTGAATGTGTAACATCAAATCGCCTCCACTAATGTACTCCATCACAAAGTACACTCTCGTCTCCGTCTGAAAACAAGCATGCAGATTAAGCAGGAATGGATGCCGTTCTTTATTGGCGATCAAGAACACTCGCTTCTCAGATCGTGTGCTCTCAACCTCATCATTTTCAATAATAAACTCTTTTTTGAGCACCTTGATGGCATACAGTTGTTTGCTTGCCTTTGTTTCGGCCAACATCACCTTGCCAAAATTTCCCTTGCCTAGAACCGCAAGGAAGTTAAAGTGATCCAGTCCAATCTTTTGGGGTCGGGATGCCTGTGGTGCCGCAGGCGGAGCCGTTGGATGCGCGACTCCTTGAGAAGGTGGTTGGCCTGGCGGCGGGGGTGGAACAGCTACCAGTGGAGCCGGAGGTGGCTTATATTGAACAGGAACAGGAACAGGAGCAGCAGGTTTTGACCCATATGTATCGTGCGGGGCCATTGGTTGATATGGAGCATTCGGCTGCAGAGGTTGCCCAGGAATTGGTCGCAAGTTCTTGACTGGATAACCTGGTGCAGTCGGGACGGGTGCGGTAGTTGCTGGCGGTTGATAGTAAGGGTATTGCCCGGTTGGTTGTCCGGTGGGCTGTCTTCCTCCTTGGGCAGCAAGTAGAGCTGCAGTTGCAGCTACAGAAGCAGAATCAGCTCTTAGAGGTGGTTGAGGGGTGTACGGTTGGGGAGGGGGATATTGTGAGGTCTGGACTATATGAGTAGGTGACTGTGGCGTCGATGGTGCACTAGAGACGTATGCGGCAGATGCAGCAGTATTCGCTAACGTTGACGGTATGGGCGAAGTGTAAGAGTGTCGAGGCTGGTTCAATGCCCGCTCTTCCCCAAGAGAGTTTGGGCGGCTGTCCTGTGGTGAAGGTCGCATACGCTCGGTCATTGTGGTTGACTTCTTCTGGACATGCTTCTTCGATCGGAGTTCGGCAAGGATAGTGTTGGCAGCTTCCATCGACATTCCACAGAAGTCTGGAACAAGATGCATGCACTGGGTATGGCAGGTGAGGGCACATTCTTAGAAAGTCAGCAGGTTCGCGAATCGGTGGTTTGTTCAGGGGGCGTTACCTGTACACTTCCGCGTGTTCTTTTTGCCTACGGGAAGCATATATCCACAATGACAGCACCAATTTGCGCCCAAGTTCGTGGTAGGTTCAAATCTGTGTGGAATGCGATGGTTGAGTTTTTCTTCCTCGGGATCCGTTTCGGCATTTGATTTTGATATACACTTCGTGACCACCTTCTGGTAGCATTTTTTGTGACAAGTATACTTGCAATCAGAGCATTGCATGCCAGCAGAATATTTGAGAAGTTCGCCACAAAGTGCACAGCGCATGATGTTGTAAAACTGTTGCTGCACGAACTTATGGCCATACATTTCGTGAACCTCTTCTTTCTTTGCACGAACAGCACCTTTTCGTCCAAGTCCCCCAAGATCTGGTTGTCTTTTGCCCCGATTGTATTTCGCTGCGACGATTCAGTTTAAAGCGCGAGAGACAGCAGAGATACACTCACCAAAGTTCAGTGATAGGTGAATTTGTCCAACGGGTTCTAGAGCAAACCAGGCATCCACATTCGGTGTTACTGGTCCTTGTGTAGGTTGATGTGCAACAACACGCCCAGAAGCGCCCATGTACATTGTAGGAGACCCACCATGTGCTCCAACACCCGTTTGAGGTACAACACTCCCAGCATATGTTTGTCCATCGCTTGCCCGTCCTTGTGCACCGTTTGCCATCTTTTCCGCACTAACCCAGCCCGAGCTGGATATATCCTGTTCAATCTTCTTGCGGCGTAACTCTTCTACCAAGTCTGAAATGCGAATCCATAACATTCCGACTGGTAAGGGGTGCTCTCCCGGTTTGTCGTACACCGTAATCTCAATTTCGTTGGCCTTGTCCACATCAATATCGTGACCTTCGTCTAGCCATTTATCATTTCTCGTGGATTTCGTCCTGACTCGTGTCATATCTTCAACCTTGATAATTACGAACGTCTCCGGGCCACGTGCGAACCGAGAAGTGCTCGCATGGTCAACATCCTTTACAGCCAGTACACGGATCTGCAGTCGGCCAGTCAGAGGGCGACGGATGTTTGGCGCATTAATGCTGTCGTCTGAGAGAATTAGCTCAAACGTGGAGAACATGTGATTAAAGACTCACCATCAGCCTCGTCGCCGTCAAATTCTGTCTCCACATGTAAATCCTCATATCGTTTCAGGGCTTGTTTTAATAGCTGTATCTTTTGGTTGCTCTCGATGCGTTTACTCTCGGCGTCTTGTCTACTTCGTCGATCTCCCTCGATCTGATATAGTTTGGCCATCTTCTCGATACCTTCCTTGTACTGTTTCTCAACGCTCAGCTTAAATTCCAGTTGGGACAGCATCAACTGGATCCGAGGACCGAGATGTGGGGTGTCATATTTGATCAAATCTAGGTAATGTATTAGTGAAAAATACTTCTAATCTGCGAATCGTGTTGTCGAACCTAGCTTTGAGTAGTTTGGACGTGACTTTGGTTGCATTCCTGGCTCCTGAGCAAATGGCTTTTGTGGTGGCATCATTTGCTGCCCTTGGTAGCCGCCATAGCCTGCAACCATTAGCTTATGTACACAAGATGAAGATTGGAGGGACAACATACTCTCAGATACGTGCATGTTCTCCATTCCCCGTGAGCTCTGCCCCATTAGACGATTCTGCAGTTCATTGTATTTCCCTTCAAGATAACCCAGATTCCTTTGCGACTCTCGTATCTGGTTATCAAGACGTTGCTGGACAGCTTGGTTGTCGGTTGACTGTCGCATAGCCCGGGCACCGTTGATCAGCACCTTTTCTCGCTCTATCTTGCGATAGACGTCTTGGATAGTCTTTTCGGCCATAGCTGTTACTTATTCGGGGGACCCAGTGCCTTCGAGAGCCAACCAAACGGAGCCTGTCTTGTAGTCAGGGTGCCGGTCGAGGTATACCAGTTGAGGCCAGACTCTCCTGCCGGTATTGCCAAGTATCGTGTTTTGAATGAATGAATTGTGCGAGTTCACAGCAGAGCGCGTCCTTCTTGCTCGGCTGCGTCAAGCACGAAACAACGAAATGTCGTCTATTGTTATGTTATTGTTGTATGCAGCTGCAGCACCGCAACGTTTATCGCAAAATCTGAATCCCGAAAAGCTGACTAGGAGTGAGTGAGGGTTGGCGTTGGTTGAAACCTTTGTTGGGAGGCTGGTCTATTTGGGGTTACAGCCTTGATAGGAGGGGCAAAACGCGGGGGGGGGGGGTGTCAGATTAATTGTCAACGCCGTACATACCGTATTATCTCGCTTTATTCGCTAGGGTGCCCTCCAAACACATTGGGAGGAAGAGGCTCTGTAGGTGGTTTGCTAAACCTGATAAAGGAACAAAGATCTCTGAAGTCTCAGTCCAACAGCTAACAGAGACGCAAACCTTATCAGAAAGAGCGCACAATCACACTCAAGGTTCTCTGGAAAGACAGAGAGATATTAGGGAAAGCAAAAAAATCAGAAAAGCTGGGAAAGGATATCGCACAAAATTGTAGATCGAACTTTGTGTCTCCGCGTTTCCATCATAGAATAGCAGAGTGTAACATGCAGACGGATGTCCCCCGCGTGCCAGGAACGAGCTAAGCGGGGCATAGTCTGGCCAGCGAGAAAAGGAGCTACAGAAGAATGTTACAAGAAACCTTCATCAATGACACCAAACTTCTTTGTTAACGATGGCAACGTCTTGGTAGGTTCTGCTCTCGCATACTAGCGTCTACCTCCTTCGCAAGCGAAGGAGGCAGACACAAGAGACGAGAAAAAAGTCTAGGCACGAAAGCAGGTAGGTTCACAAATACGCCTGTACATGCAAATTTGCGCGATTGAAAACTAAAACTTTGAATATGAGACACACATCTTTGACGTTCCAAACAGCCAAATCATTCAACTCAATCCATGAAACGCCAGCCCAATGCTCAAATAATAAAGTAGAAGGAACAGGATTTCTAGAGCTTCACACGATCATTTCCGGGACTCGAGTCTAGATATCTCAAGTTAGAGTACAGGACGGCTGGCGAAAAAATTCAAGTATTGTGAAGTAAGTCCTACCACTGAGGCGTCGTACTGGAAGCATACCACCAACTGCCGCAAGAGATGGAGCGGTTGATGTCCCAGTCGTTGGGCTCCCAGTGCCCGATTGTTGTCGCAGCGTGAGTAACTGCAGCCCGTGGAGTTGAGATCGTAGGTTACTGACTGCGGCACCAATCATGGCAATATCATCCCTTGTTCTCATGTTATCACTCATGTGCATCGTCAGCATGCTTTGCTTTATATCCATGTCAGCCATTGCTGCAAACAACCGCTCAAGATCGGATCGAATGTGCTCTTGTTCTGTTAGGATTTGGATTGTCTGACCATCCAACAAGCCGTTGTCCGTATAGCTTCGTTCAGAATTGATCCACGAGGGGATGACGACATCTATCTTTTTCCGCAACAATTTGTTCTCCAGCTCCAAAGCAGCTATTCGACTTGCATGTTCATGGAGTAGAGGTCGAAGGTATGTAAATGCACACGATATGGCATGTTCGGAAGCCTCCCTGCGACGCCCTGACCAAGGACACCCAACACTAAGAGCTTTGCAGACCACCATTCCCTCCTCACACGTCAACTGATGACTTCTGATATCGGGTCGGGGAAATTCCAGCAAGCAATGCGGACACGACGAGCTGAGCTGTGGGCAGATTTCTTCGTGATCCTAAGACCAGTAAGCAATGGTGATAATACTGAGTTGCGGCGGTCTCGGACCTGCATCTCGAGGTGTCGAATCATAGCCAAACAATAACTACACTCAACCTCATTGTGCATGCACTCATCTTGCAGGTCTCTTCGAAGAATTTTCTCCTCGCAACCTGGACAGTCCACTGTAACAAATCCACAGTCATCTTTAAGATGACCACTAACCAGAGATCTCGGAAGTGTAGCAGTGCAACCCAGTCCTCTATTTGGGCAAAGAACTGCAAGATCATTTACTAGATTGGCAATCATAATGGGGGCAGCAGAGACATCCCCGGGGCCCAAGGGATTGCGGTCAACTGGGCAAGTTGATGATATTTCGAGTGCGCCGGAAATACAGTCGGCGCAGAACGTGTGTCGACATTTCGTGGTTTCAGGATCGATCAAGGGCGAACGGCATATGGGACAACACAAGTTGTCATCCACGTGAGTAAGATATGTCAGAGTACGAAGGTCGAGAGAAGAGGTCGTCATGGCATGAGAGAGTGAGTGCAGAATGGTCCAATGACCCTGGAGGGTTAGATCAACTTCATACACGTGATCGGTGGTTTATTCCAAGTCATACATGAATGGGCTTCGCTCCTCTAAGTGTTGGCCCGATATTAACATTACACGCACTGCTTCAAATGCCTAATGTTTTCTGATTACAAGTTAACACATGTGTGGGGTCCACATGGTACCCTGAAAAATAAGTCTCCATACTTCTGCTGGTTTTTCTCTCTCAAAGTTGCCCTCAGCTCCTTGTGGCATGTGTTGCTCGCAAGCTCGCCATACTCTGGCAAGGTAAATTTTTATATTTTCGAATATCGCGTCCTTGTCTGTTATATGGTAGGGATGGTATTGATGCCATTGCAAGTCACATACATACCATATAAGAGGATGTAAATAGAGATATATTAACCATGTAACCTGTATCAGTAAAAACTGATCAATTTTCCAAGATGACAGGATACTTTCATAACTATTCTGAATATTCTAAGTACTTCTGAAACATAATCTAGTACAATATTTATTTCAATATAAAATTTGTATCCCCAACATCCTGAATAGTTGTAATACAGTATACTTTGGTATACTATATCACTTGGCCAAAAGGTAATCATGATACCACTTGTGCTATCCAACAATCCCTTATAACTGGTACTTCCTCTGTGACCATTACATCATCTCCCTTTTAGGTAGACATGTCCTCAGATCCTAGGACGGCCAGATTATATTATAAAGTATACCTCTAGGGAATTAGATCCTGTAAGTCTGGTAGTTAACATTGGGAAACAATCCCTGCGCCCAGGCATATTAGTCACATCTGGACGTTGGTGGCATGCCAGGAGCATCTGGAATGTCGGTTGGCTGTAATGGCGGTGCCAGGTGCACTTGGCCCTCATAAGTGTACTTGGCTCCCAAACGCACTTGGCTGTAACACCGGGAGCGTCACTCCAGGTTTATCAGTACAAGTAGTATCCTTACTGCTTTCAGGACTTGCTTGCAATGGAAGTTATAAAGATTCGCTCAGGATGTGAAAGTCATTAAAGATAGAGGTTCAAGACAAAGATGTTTGGCTTTCCAATGCGTATATTGTTAAGGCTTGTTCTCCTCGTCAAGAAGCTTGCCCTTCTACCCTCCAAGATTCTAGAGGTCTTTATACCTCTATCCTCTCGCTCTAACAATTACTTCTATCTATGCTTTTCTCATGTACTCCTGTACCTAACCTTCCCTTCGCTCCAATGCCCTTCCTGCCCTTCAGCACTCTTTCGGACCTTCCCCATCTTTCCGCTCAGATATCTAACTCAGACGAATAGAACCCCTACTGACATCAGTCCTTCGGACTTCTGTGGTCCGGACCTATCGAATCCTTTTGATCTCTTTGCTTCCAGGCGAATGGTATCCTTTCGATCGTGAGGGACATATGAGGCTTCGTCAGCTACGCTGCAAACGCAGGTGCTTTCGTATCTACAGCCTCTAAGCTGCCTTCGCATTATCGATGGCATGAGCTGGCAGGGCATCGTCCCAATAACCAACTTTAACTCCTTATCAGTGGTGTGGTTGACTGCATGACAGCTCATCTGATCGTTGGGTGCGAGTGATATCTTGTGTAGTTTTGATGACGTCCAGGGATAACGCTTGTACTATAGCGATGCGGCTATTGTCGAGTGATCGTTGGTGTCCCCGCTCTGATGACCTCTGGTGATGTACAGCTTTGTGAGGTGTAACATTGGCCTTCGTAAGTGCACTTGGCTCTCAGGCACACTTGGCTGCCCAGGCCGGATAAGCACCCTTTATATATAATCACCTCGCGAAGTGCCTTTGGCACGCTAGCGATTATCTTACCTACATACCGTACTATTGATATCTTTATCACTTATTCCATTTGCAACCATATCTATAAGTATCTATCCATACGAGGACTTACGTCCTTACACTATACTCACTTTTCAGTCACCAGATACGTTTCGCCCATGGGGTTTCGTGATTTGTTTACTTTTTTGACGCATCACGACACGTACACAAACAGAGGATTTGTCGATTTCATACAATTGCAGCCTCGTTGCCCCCAAAGAAGTAATCTAGAACGCAATTACGCGTCATTGACAGTCACGAAACTGACGACACCCTATGGGTAGCAGTTTCAGCAGCCGAAAGCGCGTCTGCAGTGGTTCTAACAGAGACTGAGATTGACGATGGTGACGATGGTCTCAAGCGTGGTGACGATGATCTTGAGCACGGTGACGAACGTCAAGGCGATGGAGACGGCGACAACACCTGTGATCTCCGCTCCCGAATTACTGATGAGGATTGTCAAGATGTGGCGGCTCAAAACCGTTTAATGCTGGAGATACTACTTGAACACCAGGTTCAGAGGAAAGCCGAATGGAAACTGAAGCGCGAACGGATGGAAGCAAAACGACTGCCAATGGCCGCCGAACCAGAACAATGGGCCGCTGAGCGCGCTGAACGAGCCGAATGCGGCACCACAACCACTGGCCCAAAGCAGAACATCTACAAAATGGTTGACCACATATGGTACTGCGGCGGTGTGAAGAAACTGAACTGATTTCTAGACGTGTTATGCTCGAACTTCAACTCCCATGGCCACCTATTCCTGCGCGGTGGACCCGACTATGTCAAATACACGATCTCTCTTCTGGACTCCTAGAGCAATCACCAGAACCCGGCACAGAGACAGACAGCTATGACAGACCATTCAGAATGGGCTGCCGACTTGTCCGCAGAATCCGACACATGCCTACACAATTGCGAGCTCTTTTTCAGCAGATGATCAAGATCTATGGAGACAAGGATTGACGTCGTATCGCGGTCATCAGACTTATACAGGAATACACACAATTGCCACAAGAACTGGTTAGAGCCTATGCAAACTGTTTGAAAGCTAATTGGTGACAGGCCGGTTGGAACCCACAGAAGCAGGAAGAGGTTCTATATGACATCGCCTGGACAGGCCTCCGGAACTCTCTCAAAAACAAAGTTGGACAGATGTCCCCTACCTGTGGGAGGATCGACACAATGGATGACCTTTTAGACAAGACTGTGGCTTCAGAGGTCACACACATCGACAACAAGAAGCCACAACAGCAGCGGCAGCAAAAGCAGCAAAAGCAGCCGACGGACAGGTTCCATAAGGGTGGCAAGCGAGGCTACCGACCATCCATCTCTGAGCCGGGAAAAACCACTGGCGACAAATCCGGCCAGCCCCGATCGAACAACTTGAAACACGGCAAAACAGGCAGAGGACAATCGTCATGCTTACCACCAGTACCGTGGGTTTCAACGGAGGTCTTTGAAACCTGACGATCCAGCGGTAAATACTTATGCTGCGGATCACCGAACCACAAGGCAAGTTTCTGCCCCAAATATTCTCGAGGAGGTAACCCACCACCGCAAGACCAGAAACTAGCCCTGAGTGGCAATGGAGGGCAACAAATCAAACGACAGAAGTCGTTCGATAACCAGCCGACAAAACACTCATAAGCCTCTCTCGGTATCTAGCCCGACGGGAGAGGTTCAACAAGGCGGAATTGGGTTTGGAAAGGATGGCAACGCAGGTGTTGATGGCGACTATGAATAGCATACAACTACATCGGATCACCTTGAAGCCAAGGGTAGTGTTAGAGAGCCCAAAGGCTCTTATGTCAAGTCAGCACTTATGGGGCACAGCCAGACCAGACATGTCGTATATTGTCCATGAGGTTATGATAAGAGATGGGAAGGGTGAGATGCAACTCGTGCGATCACTGATCGATTGAGGTACGATGAGCATCTTCATATCACCGAGATTAATCAAATGGCTCGGTTTACCACACAAATCGGGTTTCGTCATGACTCTGGGACTTGATGGCCAGGTGATGGCTCACACGAGTGAGAGTCGAAAAATGGCAATCACAGTTCAATATTTAAAGCACATATCACAAGTTCAGGAATCGGATGTGCTAGTTGTGCCCATGCAGGCTTACGACTTGGTTTTGGGGTTGTCTTGGTTCCTCTCCAGGAATCCTGATGTCGATTGGCAACGCAGTCGACCTTTGGCTCTGCAAACCCCAGGGGGAGCGGAATCGGTGGCAGTGGACTGGGCAGACCAACTGGAATGCTCCGGGAATACACCAGGACCTATGGCTAAGGAGGAAACGTGTTCCGAAGGTAGCTGTACTCCAGATATTCAAATACTTGGAGCTACTGCCTTCAACGATCAATTGGCCAGAGAAGAGGTCGTCAGGACATTCTTCCTAAGAGTGGAGAATTGTACAGGACTGCTGGGAGCGACGGTGAAAGGTATCGCCGAAGGAGATGAGATTGGCCCCAGGGGCTGGACGGGTGAGCAGGGAGCAGCGGTGGTAGTTGGGGCAGAGGAGTTACCAACAATGTGGGGTATGAATTACTGCTAGCGCCTCGCCGAGTCACGAAGGAAGGAGGCGCGCCATAGTCATGCTCTATTGTGACGGGCCGGCTGGTACCGCTACTCCCACGAATTCTTACCCTCCATCAGATGATTGAAACACACAGCTAATAAGTATAGATAGAGCTGCACCTGAAATGGTGCTTACAGACGACAGCGGCCATATCCCTGCCAAGTATCAGGAATTCGTGGAGGTCTTTAGCAAGGCCAAGGCAGAGGCACTGCCACCGCACCAGTCAATTGACCATGCGATCGACGTGGAGCCCGGGTTTAAGTTACTATATGGGTGCATATACAACCTGTCAGAGGTCGAACTAAAGACTCTGAAGGCTTACATCGAGATGAACCTAGCAACATCACAAAAATAATTTTGGGTCCGGGTGGAATGGATCCGTCAGAGTGGACGTGCTCCGTCAGGGCCTTCAGAGACACCCCGGTGGCAACTTACTCCGTGCCTGGCGTAAATACCACGCGTCGCATTTCATATCGCCCTCCGATCACTGTTTCACCGTTTCTATCGCCCTCCGATCGCAGTTTCACCGTTTCTTCTCGCTCTGTCGGTCTCCTATTTTAAACGAACACTCTGGCGTTGTGGCCAACGATGACTATATGTCAGAATGGATTTATTGGGTCCAGCGGAGAGCTAGCCCAACTCGATCCCGTCCAGCCAGCCGAGACCCAGTATAATTGCAGTACCAGGAACACTTGGCTTGTAAGTGCACTTGGCTCTCGTAAGTGCACTTGGCCCTCGTAAGTGTACTTGGCCCTCGTAAGTGCACTTGGCTGCCGAGGCCGGGTAAGCGCCCTTCATATATAGTCTGACCCTTTTCCACCCCCTCACTTTCAACTGTATTTGCACTCTAAGTTCTAAGTTCTAACTTCTAACTTCTAAGTTCAACTCTATGATACTTCTCTCTCTCTCTCACAGTCACCCTCTTTATTTGCAATGCTAACAGATGTACAGCTAATTATAACCGACGGCTTGATCGCGTGTAGCCAGCACGGCTCTATCGCGTCCAGCCAGCCGAGAGCCAGCCCTGCTCGATCATCTCCAGCCAGCAGAGAGCCAGCCCAGCTCGATCATCTCCCACCAGCCGAGAGCCAGCCCGGCTCGATCGCCTCTAGCTAGCCCAGAGCCAGCACGTCTCGATCGCGTCCAGCCAGCCCAGAACCAGAATGGCTCGATCGCATCCAGCCAGCACAGGGCCAGCACGGCTCGATCGTATACAGTCAGTCGACAGCCAGCCCAGCTCGACCTCCAAGCGTACCTGATCGAAATGCTAATATTTCCGTCCAGATCTGCTCGTCGCATATAGTCAGCCGAGAGCCAGTACGGCTCGATGGCGTGTAGCCAGTACGGCTCAATGGCGTGTAGCCAGTACGGCTCGATGGCGTGTAGCCAGTACGGCTCGATGGCGTGTAGCCAGTACAGCTCGATGGCGTGTAGCCAGTACGGCTCGATGGCGTGTAGCCAGTACGGCTCGATGGCGTGTAGCCAGTACGGCTCGATGGCGTGTAGCCAGTACGGCTCGATGGCGTGTAGCCAGTACGGCTCGATGGCGTGTAGCCAGTACGGCTAGATCGCCTGTAGCCAGTACGGCTCGATCACGTGCAGCCATCATGACTCGAAAGTGTGAAGCCACAACGGCTCGATCGCATCCAGCCAGCGATGAGCCAGCCAATCTCAATCGTCTCCCGCCAGTCCAACTGTTTGCACGCAGTCTGTATCGATCTTCTCCACCCGTGTACTATCTCCAGGTGCTGCCCCAAGTGCATCCAAGATCTACCATGATTATTTGTATATAGTTTGCAATAGATTTGTAAATCAAGTGTAATCAATTGAATTCAGGCTGTGACCGGGAATCAAGGCTGCCACCTTACAGTGTGCTGAATCTGGAAATAAATGCTAAGAGGTTTCGTCTGCCACGGACTAATATACAATGCGATGCATCGCAAGAATAAGAGGCGTGGTATAATAGCCGCCGCAGGGTAAGTATGCAATGCGACGCATCGCCTGGGCAACAGGTAGCATGTAATTCTCTGTCAGAGGGTACGAGGTTCCGTCAGAGCCATCAGAGCTGTCAGGAACACCCGGGTGTTCCTGACGGAAACTAGGGTTGTTGGTGATGAAATAGATTTATCCAGTGGTCATCCTCGCCGGCGGCAGCACCGATACTTTTTGCCAAAAAGAAGGACGGAGGATTAAGACTTTGTGTGGACTACTGCGGACTCAATTAGGCGACGGTTAAGAACCGGTACCCTCTCCCATTGATCTCGAAGATGCTTGACTGTGTTGGCAGTGCCAGGATCTTTACGAAACTCGACCTTCGCGGAGCCTATCACCTTATCTGCATTAAGGAAGGTGACGAGTACACGATGGCTTTCCAAACCTGATACGGTCAGTTCGAGTACAAGGTCATGCCATTCAGTCTGACGAACGCACCGTCTACTTTTCAGTCTTACATCTACGATTGCCTGCAGTCTTACATCGACGACTTTGCCATGTATTACCTCAATGACATCCTGATCTACTCCACCAACGAGAAGGAGCACGATGAGTATGTGCACAAGGTACTACAATAACTGCAGCAGTTCGTCCTCTATTGCAAGGCAGAGAAATTCCAATTTAGGATCTCAGAGGTCGGCGTCCTCGGCTATGTCATCTCTGCCAATGGTGACAGCATGGAAAAGGATTGGATCGCGATGATCAAGGATTGGCCAACTCCCATGTTGGTACGGGACATCCAAGTCCTTCTCGGGTTCACAAACTTCTACCGGAAGTTCATCCAGAAATATGCTAAGGTGACCCTCCCGCTCACAGAATTACTAAATTCCGATGGGCAGAACAAGAGCAGTAAGTCGAAACAACCATCAAATCGATTGCACCCGATCAGGTCGAAATGGAAATGGACACGGAAAGCCGAGCTGGCTTTCCGGAAACACAAAAAGGCCTTCACCGTAGCACCGATGTTGCAGCACCTCGACCCAGCCAAGCCGATCATCCTCCAGACGGATGCGAGTTGCTTTGCGATTGCAGGCATCTTGAACCAGTATGATGGCTTCGGAACGCTTTGGCCAGTCAATGTTTACTCATGAAAGTGCTCTCCAGCCGAGCAGAACTACGACACGTACGATCGGGAACTTCTCGCCATCGTTGATACCTTCAAGCAATTGCGACACTATCTGGAAGCACCTGCCAGAAGATTTTGGTGCGATGTGACCACAAGAACTTTTTGTATTTCCTAACTTCCAAAGTCCTCTCATGGCGACAAGCCAGGTGATCAGAAATTCTCTCGGCATACGACTTCACAATTGAGTATCTGGAAGGCATGAACAATGCCACCGATGGCCCATCGAGACGGCCCGATTATGAGATCGGCTATGAGAAGCCTGTCGGATGGCTTTTGGCGACGCTGGGAGTCGAACCCTATGATGACCTCCAACCAGCGATAAAGAAGACTCAGGCTAGTTGTAATGGCGGTTTCAGGTGCACTTGGCTCCCAAGCACACTTGGTCCTTCGCAGGTGAACTTGGCTCCCAAGTGTACTTGGCCCTCGCAGGTGCACTTGGCTCCCAAGCGCACTTGGCTGCCGAGGCCGGGTAACTGCCGTTCATATATAATCACCTAGTGAAGTACTTTTGGCACGCTAGCAATTATCTTACCTACATACTGTACAATGGATATCGTTATCACTTATCCTCATTTGCAACCGTATCTATCGTTACACTCTTATACGAGGCCGTACATGGACGTACGTCCTAATACTATAATCGCTTTTCAGTCACCAGATACGTTTCGCTGACGAGATTTCGTGATTTCTTTACTTTTTCGACGCGTCAGACACTACACCCAGGACTATCATTAGATTGTCGATACAAGATAAGTAATCATCCAATTGAGTTGATTGACAGTAGTAGGGACGATTCCGAGATGATTTAGATGCCAATCAGTCCTGAGAGACGCGTCACCTGCCATGATAGGTACTTCTGAGAACTTGAAAGCTCTCTTCTCGACCTACAACGAGTACCATCACTAGAATGACGAATCAAGATAAGTATACCTGTCAATCGATTCAATTGACTACTGCAGAGACCATTCCGAGGCAATTCGAAGAGTCGCATCACCGACTGCGATCATTATACTTCACACACATACCCTCACGACCTATAAGTGTCGAAGCTTGATAAGTACACATAAATTAAGTTAATTGACGATGTCAGTGACAAATCAGAGATGATTCGAGGGTCAATCGATCCCGAGAGATGCGTCACTGGCCCTTATGACCACTGCTGAGGAGGCCTCGAAACAAGTTTAACGAGATCCATCGCATACGAACGGATGATCGAGACGAATCGAACCTTCATCAACGTCACTACTCGGAACCCATACAGATTCATCACTAGGGTGATCATTCGAGATAAGTATTCCCTCTATTGGAGTTGATTGATGTGAGCAGAGCCAATTCCGAAATGATTCGGAGGTCAATCGACCCTGATACACTCGTGATCGGCATGATGGCCACACCCAAGAAGACCTTGAAAACACGTACGACGAGATCAATAACATACGCACGAACGATCGATGGCAACCTATTGGGCAGCTCGAAGTGCTAGCGAAGCCTTCATCGACGATACCGTTATAGGCGTCGATTCATCGGTTCTACGATAGTTACTTCCGGTTCATTGACGATCGAGCCTGACGAGAAGTCACCAATGATAAACGCGTTCGATCAAGCGCACTTGAAGATTTCCTTCCTACGATCTGAGCGGAAGCTCTGAAGCGCACTTGACGATTACCTTCCTACGATCTGAGTGGAAGCTCCGAAGCGCACCTACGAGTGTCAGCATTGCACGAAAGTGAACCTACGCAGAACGATTACACGAGCACGGAAGTGCATTTACGGAGAAAGACAACCGATGGGCAGAGTTCAAGACCCTGATAGTAGAGTTGCGGTCGTAGATCGTGAAACAGCTCTGAGTGGGAAGTTTAACCCCTGAAAGTTCTAAAGTGTCAAGCAGATCAAAGCCGATACTGTAACACCGGGAGCGTCACTCCAGGTTTACCAGTACAAGTAGTATACTTACTGCTTTCAGGACTTGCTTGCAATGGAAGTTATGAAGATTCGCTCAGGATGTGAAAGTCACTAAAGATAAAGATTCAAGACAAAGATGTTTGGCTTTTCAATGCGTATATTGTTAAGGCTTGTTCTCCTCGTCAAGAAGCTTGCCCTTCTACCCTCGAAGATTCTAGAGGTCTTTATACCTGTATCCTCTCGCTCTAACAATTACTTCTATCTACGCTTTTCTCAAGAGCTTCTCTACCTAACCTTCCCTTCGCTCCAATGCCCTTCCTGCCCTTCAGCATTCTTTCCGACCTTCCGCATCTTTCCGCTCAGATCTCTAACTCAGACGAATAGAACCCTTACTGACATCAGTCTTTCGGACTTCTGTGGTCCGGACCTATCGAATCCTTTCGATCTCTTTGCATTCAGGCGAATGGTATCCATTCGATCGAGAGGGACATAAGAGGCTTCGTCAGCTACGCTGCAGACGCAGGTGCTTTCGTATCTACAGCCTCTCAGCTGTCTTCGCATTATCGATGGCATGAGCTGGCAGGTCATCGTCCCAATAACCACCTTTAACTCCTTATCAGTGGTGTAGTTGACTGCATGACAGCTCATCTGATTTCGATTGGATGCGAGTGATATCTTGTGTAGTTTTGATGACGTCCAGGGATGACGCTTGTACTATCCTGATGCGGATATTGTCGAGTGATCGTAGGTGACCCCGCTCTGATGGCCCTTGGTGATGTACAGCTTGTGAGGTGTAACACTACCCCCCTCCTTATAGAGTTCGTCTCTGAACGATCATACTAATCTGCTCTTCGTTGCCTTTGGTAAAAATGACCTCTTGTGCCCAAAACCCAATGTTCCTCATTTTCCTCCTTTCCTCCTTGGTAAAAATACGACCCCTTGTGCCCCAAAACCAATTCCTTTTCCTAGGTGTCTTGCTAGCTGTTAAAAACCCTTCGTGGGGAAAAGGTGCTAGTGCAACCTTTTGTCCTTAGCTGCCTGGGGGTTCCGTTTATGATAATCCTTCAACAACCCCTTGTCATCGAAGTTCTCATAAGGTTCCTCAGTCCAATCTGCTTCGTCTGGATACCCTTTCCACTTAACCAGGTGTAGCACTTTCTTTCGTTCCTTGCTGTACTGGCTGCCCAAGATCTCTTCAACCTCATAGCCTGTTTCGTATTCATAGCCTTGTAAATCATAATCCAATTCGTTTCCTTCGCTGGTGGCGAGTTCTGGTGTTGGTCTGATTGGAATAGTGGCCGTTCGATAGGGTTCAATGACAGAGACATGAAAAGCATTATGGATACGCCAATGCTTAGTCAGTTCAAGCCTTATTGCTGTAGGTAAAAGTACCTTCAGCACCTTGAAGGGACCATGAAGCTTCGCATCTAATTTTCTAGATGGGCGTCTCGTTTTGAGGTTCTTTCCATTTAGCATTACTAGATCACCAACTGAATGCTTCGGAGGTTCCTTAGAACGCTTATCATCGTACCTCCCCATCGTCTCTTGTGCCTTTTCCAATGGTTTTCGACACAGGTCATGCACACTTGACATCCAATGAACATAGTTCCTTGATGCTGGATTCTTTGCTTCTGCTTCAACGGGCCAATTCGTTCGAGGATCGAACCCATAATTCGCAAAGAAAGGTGACATGCCAGTCGCGGTGGTGAGTGAGTTGTTGTAGGCATACTCTGCCATTGGCAACATCTCAGACCAGTTATCCTGTTCGTAATTGCAGTAGTTCCTCAGGTAGCATTCTAACGTTGGGTTTACTCTTTCCGTTTGACCATCAGTCTGTGGATGAAATGGTGAAGACATCTTCTACTGAATATCGAGAGCTTCAACCAAAGAAGACCAGAACGCAGATGTAAACCTGGAATCTCTGTCTGATACAATGTTTGATAGCAGACCATGGAATCTCCATACTTCTTTCAGGAAGATCTTGACCAGGTCTGTGGCTTTCTTTTTGCCATCCTTCAGTGGTATAAAGTGAGCCATCTTTGTGAACCTGTCAACGATAACCTAGACCGATGAACAACCATCAGATATAGGTAAATCGATGATGAACTCCATAGAGACTGAATCCCATGGACGGTATGATAATTCGAGAGGTTGTAGAAGTCCATAGCGAGCGTGGCGAGCTGCTTTGTTCTTCTGACATTCAGGACATGAGCGGACGTAGTCCTTGATGAATTTCTCCATCTCTGGCCAAAAGAAGTTCCTTCGAACTAACTCAATTGTCTTGTCCTGTCCCATATGTCCTGCCACCTTTGAATCATGCTCTGCTTCGAGTATTTGCTTTCGTAACTGCAGGTCGTCTGCAATCCACAGCCTGCCTTTATAATAAAGGGTTTCGTTCTCAAAAGAGATGTCAGGACTTGGGCTTCCTTCCATTGCTCTAACGTACTCTTCCTGCCATGCAGCGTCGTTATTTGCAGTGCCTACCACTGCTTCTAATAACCAAGAATTGAACTTGACTACTGGGATTGACCTCATCTTAGCAGAAGAAATCATGATTTGTTCGCCTCGTAGCTTCGCTGCTGCCACCTGCGCTGTTTCCCCTTCAGATGTTACCAACTGATCAGGTCTTAAAACTCGGTGTATTGGTTGATTTTCGTTTTCTTCGATACTACCTCCCCCTTTTTTAGGGCGGTACTCCGAACGCCTAGATAATGCATCAGGTTTCCCATTTGCACTGCCTGGTCGGTAGAATATCTTGAAATCATAACCAGCTAGTTCCTGTGCCCAGCGGGCTTGTCTTCGATTCAGTATCTTAGTAGTGGTGAAGTACTCAAGATTCTTGTGATCGGTAAACACACTGATTTGATGGGCTGCACCTTCGAGATAACGTCTCCATTCTTTAAAGGCAGATACTATTGCTAGCATCTCCTTATCGTGGATCTCATAGTTAATCTCTGCCTTATCCATCTTTCGAGAGTGGTAGGCCACAGGGTTCAATCGTCCATCAATCAATTGGGAAAGGACAGCGCCGATAGCGAAATCGCTGGCGTCAGTTTCAATAACCACAGGATGTTCAGGTTCAAAGTGACGAAGGATTGGTGCCTCAGTAAAACACTTCTGTAACAAATCGAAAGCCTGTTGACAGCGTGGGTTTGCTTTCCAATCGAACCGTTCACCAGTTTGTTTGGTAAGGTCTGTCAATGGTCTGCAGATTCTCGAAAAGTCCTTTATGAAGCGTCGATAGAAATTGGCAAATCCTAAGAATGACTGAACGTCCTTGACTGAGTCTGGCATTTCCCATTTCAGGATAGTATCAACCTTGTCCTCTGCCATGCTGACACATTCTCCCGATATGATATAACCAAGGAATTCAACTTGTTTCTGGTGCCATTCGCACTTGTCTTTTGCTATTGCCAAGTTGTTTTCTTGTAATCTACGAAGGACTTCTCTTGTCAATCGTATATGCTCTTCTTCGTCTTTGGTATAGATGAGGATATCATCTATATATACCACAACTCCATGATCGATTAGATCTCTCAGGATCTCGTTCATCATATCTTGGAATGAGGCTGACGCATTTGCCAATCCAAAGGGCATAACCAAATATTCATAGTGTCCATATCTCGTACGAAATGCTGTTTTCCATTCGTGACCAGGCTTTATTCGAATGAGATTGTAACCAGCCTTCAGGTAAATCTTCGTAAAAAGCTTCGAGCCAGTAACTCTGTCCCTGAGTTTGTTCATGAGTGGCAAAGAATACCGATTCATAATCGTGACGCGGTTGAGTCCTCTGTAATCCACACACAACCTTAAACCCCTTCCATGAGGCTTTGGGATGAAGAGTATTGGTGCTCCAGCTGGCAACTTGCTTGGACGAATCTTGCCAGAATCTAGCATTTCTTTTAGATATTCCTTAAGGACCGTAAGTTCTTTTGCAGAAAGAGCATAGATGGGACCCCATGGAGGCTGCTCCCCATCTTTTAAGTCTATTGCATGGTCAAATGATCGATGTGGCGGTAGAGCATTGGCAGTTTCCCCATTATAAAATGACTAAAAGTCTCGATACTGCAATGGAATTCGCTCGACCCAATCGATCTCCATTTCACCTGCTATATTGATATGCATAGACCCAATTACTCCGATCCATCGTGGATTAGTACCAAATTTGAGAATGCTATCGTCATATTCAATCGAGAAGGAGCTGACTGCTGCCTTGGTACAGTGCTGATGGCAATGCTTCGATGTGAATTGGAGTTTATCACCTTCTTCAGTGATTCCTCTGAGTGCTCCATGCTTGACGATCCATCAGTAAGGTAACATGATATCAGTTGCTGATTCCATAGGTCCGATTTCGAAGGTTTCTTTGGTATAATGGTTTTCGTACCGAAGAGTAACTGGAAAGGTGTACTGCCATCCAGCTCTTTCTACAATCTCGCCATTGAAGTTCTCAACTGATTTTGGTTCTGTTCGAGTAACCATGGGAACACCATTGGCCTCGGCCCACTGCTTTGACATCATAGGTGTATCACACCCTGTATCCAAAAGGACTCTAACCAGAACGTTCTTTTTGTCCTTGAATGATGCAAACAGGCATACTATGGGTCTTGAACCAGTGTTTGGTTCTGGGGATACTTGCTTTGCTTTCTTGAGTTGAGGTTGAAGTGCTTCGGCCGAGGCCTTGCGCTTTCTATCTCTTCGTGTAGAAACCATAATGAACCGCCTTTCGTCACAGTTCCAGCCGAAACGGGTTGTGGTTCTAGTGGTAGTTATATGCGTAGAGGTGTTTTATCATTGTTTCGATAATGTGGTAGTCATATGTTTGCACTTGGGTACTATATGACCAGTATATTTTGAGTACTGAACTCATCCTCAGGCACTCTTTTATATAGGAAGAAATCGTTTCTCATTAAAACTAAACTCAAGACATGACAGTTTGTGGGTACCTGTACCCGAAAGGAAAGATCGCAATCCTAAACCTAAGAAAAGACATAAGAAACCCAGCGTCTCTCAATCGTCAATTTCCATACCATCAGAGTCCAGTTCATACAACGTCCATGAGAGTGCATGAGTTGCAGACGCAGTGATTCTGTCAGCCAAGCTCCTTGGTCTGACCTTTGAACTGGAGGCTGTAGTCTACTGCTTCGGAGCTTCCTCCTTATCCTTGGATTTCTTGTTCTTCTTGCTAGACGAAGCCTTGATGGGATTCTTACAGCAGAACCATCGATCATGTGCAGCGGATCCACAACGCTTGCATTCGTTGCGTTTGGCTCTTGCTTCTAGCAAACTTTCAGGAATATCCTCAAGGGCTTCGGCCTTATCAGAGTGAATAGGCTTTGATCCCTTCTTCTCAGTTTGAGGTTTCTTGGGGTCAGAACCTTTGTCCTTCTCTGGCTTCTTTTCTTGGTTCTTATCTTGCCTCTGGTTCTCATCTTTCTTTCGTTTGTTTCCCTTCTTGCTTTGGGAGTTGTCACGATTTTGATGAGACCTATTCTTCTCTGCCAACCGATCTTCGTATGATACACCCACTCGCCTCATCAATTCGATGAAGGCTGTGTCATCTTTGGGTGGTACCTCTGCTGTTGACATTCGATCCAGTATTTCCTCGTTCATGCCTTGTTTCAAGTAATGGGTGTAGGAGGTTCCGCTGAGACATACTCGAAAGTTGAGGGTTTCCATCTTCGTCAGGTAGTCCTCAATATCTCCAGTGTACTTCAGATCATTCATCTTTCGCAGGAATTTCTCTTCCTCTTGCTTGTTGACGAATCTTTCTTCCATCGTACTGGTGAAAGACTTCCAGTTATCAACCTGGAAGAACTTCTTCATGTGCTCTTCGCGGTTATCGTACCAGGCTAGAGCATTGTCTTCCAATAGGCCTCCAACCCATATGATCTTATCGATATTATCGTGGAATTCGTCGCGGAAGTATTGTAGATAACGTTCCACTGATCGAATCCATCTTCGATAAATTTCCTTGGGATCCTTCTTATGCCCTTTGAAGACTGGAGGCATTTTCATTTTGCCTTTCTTGGAGGATCTGGCTGGTAGGCGAGGATTGGGGGGTGGCGTACTATATTGTGTGCTGCCAGAAGGAGGTAGGGGTATTTGACTTGGATGCAAACTTCCGGCACCACTTCCTCCACTTCCTCCTCCACCTCCTCCACCTCCACCTCCGCCTCCACCTCCGCTTCCACCACTTCCTCCGCTTCCACCACCACCACCACCACCATCTCCATCTCCTTCCTCATCCTCAGATCCAGAGAGGCCAGATTCCGAACCAGAACCTCCTTGTGGTGGTGGGGCTCCCTCAGGGTCCGGAGTAATGGCTTTTTTAATCCAATATCCTTCTCCTTTGGTACCTATACAGTAACGAAGGCGAAATCCCTCATTACTGGGTTTGATATCTCCTTCTTGATGCCCAAGGACAGACCTTGCTAGGGACTTGATAGATTTCTTGGTGGATTCATCCAATAGCTTGGTCATATGGATCCTTGTAAATTCCCGAAACTTTTTCTCCATGTCCCTTCGAGTTTTCCTTATATCACTCTCTCTTTGCTTCTTCTCAGCGTCAGCCTTCTTCTTGAGTTCTGTGACCCTCTTGGCCTCTTCGTTGGCCTTCCGCTTGACACTGGTAAGTTCTTCTGATTGTGTATGTACTTGGAGAGCGAGTCTCTCCTGAGCTCTTTCCCTCTTTTCCAATATGCCAGTGAGAGACGTCCATGCTGCTGATGAGGACTGTATTTGCATCTCAAGAGCCAGGCGTAGCTCCTCATATGCTTCGGAAGACTGTGCTTTCGCAATGGCAATTTCAGCGCTAACATTGGCCGCGAATACCTTGGACTGGGGAACGATGTCTGAGTAATGTTCCAGTTGTGCCCTAGGTTATCGACTCCTAAGGCCACAGCATCATAGATCTTGTTTTGCCTAGACACTAGGACTTCGTATGCTCTGACCAACTCAGGCAATGCTTCTCTAATCTTGATGTTGCTTCCTTGAGTATGGGTGATCAGTGCATCCATTCGGTTCAGTTCCGCTTCGATGCTGTTTATCAAGGAGACCACCCAATCAGGAATATTGTTTCGCACAATGGGTTCATAACGAACTACTTCTTTCCCCTTATCGCCTGCCACTACCAACGCACTTTCCCTTCGTGTTAATGTCACTGCCTCCCCCATTATTGTATCAGAACCAGCGTCTGTCATTGCTTAGAGTATGACCCAAACTTGTCCTTGAAAGATCTTGCTATAGAAAAGCGACAACCACACTAGCAAAACCGATTTTCGAAAATACGTCAACAACCACAACAGCTATCGACAAACGGACACTGCGAATCGATTCCTTACCCCTGAT